>OY482675.1:17740735-17865735 GCA_960531455.1 Urophora cardui | reverse complement strand
CCCAAAGGCGGTTACCGAAAATAATCGAGATCGGACCACTATAACATATAGCGATTGTTCAGATATACACATTTTGGTGTATAACTTCCCCATTTAAACAATTAAGGACATGAAATTTTGAAGTATTTGTATACATGTTGGCCTAAACAAGGTTACCGAAAATTGTTAAGATCGGACTACTATAACATATAGCTGCCATACAACCGATTGTTCAGATATACACATTTCGGTGTATAACTTCCCCATTTAAACAGCTAAGGACATCAAATTTTCAAGTATTTGTACACATGTTGGCCTAAACAAGGTTAACGAAAATTGTTAAGATCGGATCACTATAACATATATCTCCATACAACCGATTTTTCAGATATACACATTTTGATGTATAACTCCTCCATTTTAACAGCTAAAAGCGTAAAATGTTGAAGTGTTTGTACCCATGTTGCCCCAAACAAGGTAAGCGAAAATTTTCCAGATCGAAGCACTATAACATATATATCCCATACAACCGATTGTTCAGATATGTACATTTTGGGATATAACTTCTCCATTTTAACAGATAATGATATGAAACTTTAAAGTACTTGTACCCATATCGTCCCAAATAGGGTTACCGAAAATCGTCAAGACCGGACCACTATAACATATAGCTGCCATACAACCGATTGTTCAGATATACACATTTTGGTGGATAAATTCCCCACTTAAATAGCCCAGACACCATTTTTTCTAATAAATCGTTCCATAAATAACCCACAAAATTGACATTATAAATTATACTAAATCAGGCTATGTACAACATACATAGGTAGCTTTTCATTTCCCCACTCATGAAAGGTATGAAGTCTTCGGTACGGCCGAAGACAGCAACGCTCTTACTTGTTTCCTTTTCAAATTATTGCAGACTAGTGACTAATGAACAAATTTGACGGCTTTTTGTTGCAATTTAACCAAGGGATTTATCACTTTGAAGACTTCTACTTTGTATTTTATTACTACGGCAACAGGAACTATCCTTAAAAATATGGGTTAAGCTCTAAAAATATGCTCTTAAAACTTGGGTTAAGCACTGAAAATAAGCCCTTTAAGTTTTTTTTATATCTATTATATAAAAATCAATGTGTGTGTGTGTTATTTATGGACTCCCAAAGTAATCAACCGATCTTTTTGAAATTTTCACAGTAGATTCATATGGTATATGCGCTGGTGATAGGGTATATAGACTTTCGGAAGAGTGGGAACTTACCGGAAAATAGGCCCAAATGTGGACCCAGCAAGACTTTGAGCAATATTGTTATCAAATGAAAGATGCTGAGCAGGCCTTCAACATATAGTTATTTTCATTGCGATGACTAGGCCGGGTCTCGAGATATGGGTCAAAATGTGGACCCGGATGACCCTCGAATGTTTCTAAGCGATATTGGTAACAAATGAAAGTTGTCGAGCAGGGCTTCAACATACAGATATTTTCATTGTTATTTTTTAAGTCGGTTTCCCAGAGATGGTTCCTTTACCTTTACCTTTACCTTTACCTTTACCTTTACCTTTACCTTTACCTTTACCTTTACCTTTACCTTTACCTTTACCTTTACCTTTACCTTTACCTTTACCTTTACCTTTACCTTTACCTTTACCTTTACTTTTACCTTTACCTTTACCTTTACCTTTACCTTTACCTTTACCTTTACCTTTACTTTTACCTTTACCTTTACCTTTACCTTTACCTTTACCTTTACCTTTACCTTTACCTTCACCTTTACCTTTACCTTTACCTTTACCTTTACCTTTACCTTTACCTTTACCTTTACCTTTACCTTTACCTTTACCTTTACTTTTACCTTTACCTTTACCTTTACCTTTACCTTTACCTTTACCTTTACCTTTACCTTTACCTTTACCTTTACCTTTACCTTTACCTTTACCTTTACCTTTACCTTTACCTTTACCTTTACCTTTACCTTTACCTTTACCCATACCTTTACCTTTACCTTTACCTTTACCTTTACCTTTACCTTTACCTTTACCTTTACCTTTATCTTTACCTTTACCTTTACCTTTACCTTTACCTTTACCTTTACCTTTACCTTTACCTTTACCTTTACCTTTACCTTTACCTTTACCTTTACCTTTACCTTTACCTTTACCTTTACCTTTACCTTTACCTTTACCTTTACCTTTACCTTTACCTTTACCTTTACCTTTACCTTTACCTTTACCTTTACCTTTACCTTTACCTTTACCTTTACCTTTACCTTTACCTTTACCTTTACCTTTACCTTTACCTTTACCTTTACCTTTACCTTTACCTTTACCTTTACCTTTACCTTTACCTTTACCTTTACCTTTACCTTTACCTTTACCTTTACCTTTACCTTTACCTTTACCTTTACCTTTACCTTTACCTTTACCTTTACCTTTACCTTTACCTTTACCTTTACCTTTACCTTTACCTTTACCTTTACCTTTACCTTTACCTTTACCTTTACCTTTACCTTTACCTTTACCTTTACCTTTACCTTTACCTTTACCTTTACCTTTACCTTTACCTTTACCTTTACCTTTACCTTTACCTTTACCTTTACCTTTACCTTTACCTTTACCTTTATCTTTACCTTTACCTTTACCTTTACCTTTACCTTTACCTTTAACTTTACCTTTACCTTTACCTTTAACTTTACCTTTACCTTTACCTTTACCTTTACCTTTACCTTTACCTTTACCTTTACCTTTACCTTTACCTTTACCTTTACCTTTACCTTTACCTTTACCTTTACCTTTACCTTTACCTTTACCTTTACCTTTACCTTTACCTTTACCTTTACCTTTACCTTTACCTTTACCTTTACCTTTACCTTTACCTTTACCTTTACCTTTACCTTTACCTTTACCTTTACCTTTACCTTTACCTTTACCTTTACCTTTACCTTTACCTTTACCTTTACCTTTACCTTTACCTTTACCTTTACCTTTACCTTTACCTTTACCTTTACCTTTACCTTTACCTTTACCTTTACCTTTACCTTTACCTTTACCTTTACCTTTACCTTTACCTTTACCTTTACCTTTACCTTTACCTTTACCTTTACCTTTACCTTTACCTTTACCTTTACCTTTACCTTTACCTTTACCTTTACCTTTATCTTTACCTTTACCTTTACCTTTACCTTTACCTTTACCTTTACCTTTACCTTTACCTTTAACTTTACCTTTACCTTTACCTTTAACTTTACCTTTACCTTTACCTTTACCTTTACCTTTACCTTTACCTTTACCTTTACCTTTACCTTTACCTTTACCTTTACCTTTACCTTTACCTTTACCTTTACCTTTACCTTTACCTTTACCTTTACCTTTACCTTTACCTTTACCTTTACCTTTACCTTTACCTTTACCTTTACCTTTACCTTTACCTTTACCTTTACCTTTACCTTTACCTTTACCTTTACCTTTACCTTTACCTTTACCTTTACCTTTACCTTTACCTTTACCTTTACCTTTACCTTTACCTTTACCTTTACCTTTACCTTTACCTTTACCTTTACCTTTACCTTTACCTTTACCTTTACCTTTACCTTTACCTTTACCTTTACCTTTACCTTTACCTTTACCTTTACCTTTACCTTTACCTTTACCTTTACCTTTACCTTTACCTTTACCTTTACCTTTACCTTTACCTTTACCTTTACCTTTACCTTTACCTTTACCTTTACCTTTACCTTTACCTTTACCTTTACCTTTACCTTTACCTTTACCTTTATCTTTACCTTTAACTTTACCTTTACCCTTACCGGGACCATCCATCACCAAAGACACCGAGAAGGGAGAGTTTCTGTATGAAAAAATACCTGAATACGCAGGGAGCACTTCCATAGGAAACAAGTAAGGAAGCCTAAGTTCGAGTGGAATCGAACGTTAGATACTCAGCTGTATGCATTCATTGTTCGTTAGCGTGTGATGAAAACATGGTGTAATTTATATAAAGCGAGTGCCGCATAAAGTGGGTGTAGCCACGCCCATTTTCAAAATTTTTATCAATCATCCAACTAAGCATATAAATATTATTGTTAGTGCAAAATTTCATTCCTTTATGACTTCTAGTTACAAAGATGTCACGTTAAAAATGCTCAAGGGGCGGCGCCATGCCCATTTTCCAAAATTTTTATGTTTTATGTTTCTGGTCTATTGTAGGATTCATGCCACAAAATTTCAATGAATTATCTTTATATTTGACAAAGGCATCGCTTAAAATGTTTTCATTAGGCCCCTTTATAATTCCCATATATAAAAGTGGGCGTGGCCGTCAACCAATTTCGCTAAAATTTTGAACATGTATTACCACAAGTTGGTGAAGTGTATACACCAAGTTTCGTCATAATATATCAATTATTTGTCGAGTTATAGGCTAAGAAATCTCGTATATTCCTGCTTCTAAAAAGAGGCGGTGCCACACCCATTTTCCAAATTTTTTGTGCTTTTCGTTTTATATCCGGAGTTGGACTCCTGCCATAAAATTTCAATGATATACCTTTATATTTGACAGAGATATCGCTTAAAATGTTTTTATTAGGCCACTTTATAATACCCATATATAAAAGTGGGCGTGGTCGTTAACCGATTTTGGCAATTTTTCGTCTAAACATTTGCCTAAGTAAGTATATCACGCCTACCAAATTTCATCGATATATCTTCAACGGTTTCTGAGTTATGACATATAAAACTTTCAATGTTTGGCCCTTAATAAGTGGGCGTGGCACCGCCCATTTTTCAAAATCTCACCAAATTTCTTCATAAGGGCCTGAGCTCCACACGTGGGTGAAATTTTATCACTCTAGCTCTATTAATGACTGAGATACAAAATTTCCGATTTTTACTATATAGGGGAAGTGGACGTGGTCATGGTCCGATTTCGCCCATTTTCAATACCATCCGTTCCAGTCTTGATACTTGCATTCCAAATTTCATCAAAATATTTCAATTTTTGCGCGAGTTATCGTGCGTACAGACAGACAGACGGACGGACAGACGGACAGACGGACAGACATGGCTCAATCGATTTCTTTTTTCACCCTGATCAATTTGATATATATAAGTCAATATCTATCTCGATTATTTTATGGTGTTACAATCCACCGTTATGTGATTAAAACTATAATACTCTGTGTACTAGTACAGCTGAGTATAAAAAAAAATTTTTTATAGGCATGTTCAAATCAAATTTTTCTTGCGGATTTTTTAAACTAGTCGATAGGGCTGATACGGTTTTTGTCTTATGTTCGTAGTTAGACTCCTGCCATAAAATTTCAATGAATTATCTTTATATTTGACAAAGATATCGTTTAAAATGTTTTTATAAGGCCACTTTATAATACCCATA
The DNA here is from genome assembly GCA_960531455.1 of Urophora cardui. Taxonomy (NCBI): domain Eukaryota; kingdom Metazoa; phylum Arthropoda; class Insecta; order Diptera; family Tephritidae; genus Urophora; species Urophora cardui. The sequence goes on along the minus strand of OY482675.1, from coordinate 17,860,361 downwards.
TATAAAAGTGGGCGTGGTCGTCAACCGATTTCGCTAAAATTTTAAACATGTAATAAAAGTGTACACACCAAGTTTCGTCATAATATCTCAATTATTTGTCGAGTTATGGGCTCAGAAATCTCGTATATTCCTGCTTCTAAAAGGAGGCGGTGCCACGCCCGTTTTCCAAAATTTTTGTGTGTTTGTTTTATGTACGTAGTTAGACTCCTGCCACAAAATTTCAATGATATATCTTTATGTTTGACGGCGATATCGCTTAAAATGTTTTTATTAAGCCACTTTATAGTTCCCATATATAAAAGTGGGGGTGGCCATCAACCGATGTTGACAATTTTTCGTCCAATGATTTGCCTAAGTAAGTACATCACGCCTAATTTTATCGATATATCTGCAACAGTTTCTGAGTTATGACATATCAAACTTTCGATGTTTGACCCTTAATATTTCTCCATGAGGGTCCGATCTCATTATGTGTGTAAAATTTTATCACTCTAGCTATAATAGGGACTGAGATACGACATTTCCGATTTTTTCTGTATATGAAAAGTGGGTGTGGCCATGATCCGACTTCGCCCATTTTCAATACCAACCGTGCCAGTCCTGATACCAACTTACATTCCAAATTTCATCAAAATATTTAAATTTTTGCGCAAGTTAGAGTGCTTACAGACGAACAGACTTACGGACATGGCTCAATCGATTTCTTTTTTCACCCTGATCATTTTGATATATATAAGTCAATATCTATCTCGATTATTTTATGGTGTTACAATCCACCGTTATGTGATTAAAAAATATAATACTCTATGTACTAGTACAGCTGAGTATAAAAACAGTTGAAAGAGAAGGGAGAGTTTCTGTATGAAAAAAAAAACCTGAGGACGCAGGAAGAACTTCTATAGGAAAAAGCTAGTGAACGGGAAGCTAACTTATGCACAGCAAATATTTGTGTAGAATTTCAATACGGAAATTTACCTTAATCCTTTGCTAATTGTTTATAATAATATATATAATACAATGGCGCTATTATAACTCTGACGAGTTTTATGGCCGAGCTTCTCTCCCAATTCGAGGTGTGCTCCTTTTTGTTTTTCCTACTAATTGGGTGGACCTACAGTTTTATGCCGGCTCCGAACGGCGAATGCATTTTTTGTGAGAAGCTTTTTCATGGCAGAAATACTCTCGGAGGATATGCCGCCCCACGCCCGAGAGGTGACCGCTGCTCTTAAAAAACCCAATAATTGGATTTTTACTAATTAGAAAATTTTGTTTGGCTCGGACCGTGGTTTGAACCCGAGACCTCTGGCATAGCAGGCGAGCACTCTACCCACTGCACCACAGCGGCCACATTGCTAATTGTTTACCTACTATTTAATAAAATAAATAAGTATTAATTCATAACAATTTATTTTTGATAAAAAATTAAAGTAAATTAAACAACTCTTTTATACATACACTATCTGACCCGGCAAACTTCATTCTGCCCAAAATAGATTTTTTTTATTAATTTCATTTCAAAAATTGTTATTACACCGGTATTATTTTTAATAGAAAATTAACGATTTTTGACTACTTCATTGTGTATACAACTTCAAAAATATATAATTTTAGTATTCAGTTTAGCTGCACGATACACAACATTTTTGCGCAAATCTCTCAATGTTCGGTCGAGTGCTTCTAATGATCGTTTGTGGGCCATTGTGCACTCATCCCGGTAAATGCAAGAGCTAATGCAATACCACGGGCACATCGAGAAAAAATATGCCACCGTTTCCATTATCTACAGCGTTTATTAGTTGATTGTACGCACTGCTTTGCTGTTCATTTAACAGTGGAAAATTTGTTTGTACTTGTTATTGCAAGTGAGTTATATCGTAAGCACGCTCGCCATGAACGCTTTGAGGGATAGTTAGCCTTACAAATTAAGATCGCATAGGAGGTGCCAAAACAACTGTTTTTTTTCATAAGCATGCTATTGATATCGTTAATCTCCTGATCAATTTTCAGGTCCCAACCTTAAACGCTTTTATAGATATTCAGCTTGAAAAATTAAGTTTGTATGGGAGGTGCCACGCCCCCTTTTCTGGTAACCCCCACTTTTATGCGTGGGAATGGCTTTGATATCATTTAGCTCTATACCAATTTTCAGCTCCCTACCTTGAACTCCTTTAGAGATAATCAGCTTGAAAAATTAAGATTAATTGGCAGGTGCCACGCCCCCTTTTCCGATAACCTACATTTTTATGCGCAAAAATTGTTTTGATATCACATTTCTCTGTACCAATGTCCAGGTCCCTGCCTTAAACCTTTTTAGAGATATTCAGCTTAAAAAATTAAGGGTGTATGGGAGGTGCCACGCCCCCTTCTTCGATAACCCCCACTTTTATGCGGGAGAGTGGTTTTAATGTCATTTAGCTCTATAGCAATTTTCAGGATCCTGCCATTTATTCTTTCTGATATATTCAGCTTCCAACACTAAGTTTGTATGGGAGGTGCCACTCCCTTTTTAAACGGTTTTATTTAGCTCACCCAGTGGCGTAGCTAGAGAATTTTTCGGGGGGGGGGGGGGGTCACAGCCAATGTAAAAAATTTACCAAAATTAAAATTACCAAAAAAAAAAACTACAATTTTTTTTACAAATGATAAAAATCGCTAGCTTAGAATGCAAATTGTGTAAGTCCTTTTTTAAAACTTTGTAGGAGAGACAAAAAACAAAAAAGAAAAAAAAATTCGAAATGAAAAAAAATTTCTGTTCATATAAATATTTTGGACTTACACAATTTTTTTCGCTTTTTGGACTTACACAATTTGCGTATCACTGAATAACAACGAGTAGAAATATGACAAGTATCTCAGACTTGTTTAGCGCGGTGCGTATTTGATTTTTCTAGCGTTCTACATAAAAATACACTTTTTCATAAAAGTGGACTTACACAGTTTGCACTCTAAGCTAGCGAAATGTAATTTTTTCAGACTATAATTTAACATTGTTCCACTTACCCCAACAATTAAAAATTGAATTAAAACATAAATTTCGTGCTAAGCACTAAAAACTCTTTCAAGTATAATTTAACATTTTAGTACACAAATATCGCTTATAATACATATATCAAACTCTTAAGGCCCTTGGCCACTTAAAATCTGGAATGTTAAGAAGTGTATACATATGTGTGAGTGTCGGGTGATTGACGCAAATATCTAAAAGAGTTGATTCTCATCAACGCGAGCCCGAACAACATCGTGTAGCACGACGACTGCCGATTGCACTAACACACACAAAAAAACTCACACATACACACTGCTTGACATACCAAATTGTCAGTTTCCAAGGGCCTTTAACTATACTTCAAAAGTAAGTCTCATATTCTCTTCTGGAAATCTACGCGCATAGGTAGATTTTCAAGTTTTATGCGCCCAAAATTGAATTACCAGCGATGGTAGAAATGATAGCTATTTTTAAGTGCTAGTTTCAACTTGAATATTTATTATTTAAAGCATTTCATTTAAGTAATCGTGAAGGTTCAAGTAATTATTAACACTTTTCAATAATATCCTTGGTTTCCAATAATTCTAAGTTTATAGTTTTAAGCTTTTAAAGTTGGGATATTTAAAAAAAAAATTATCACTCTTTTTCATGTTAAAAATTGGTTTTGTTATGTTGCTCTGTCAGACTCAGTCAAATTAACCCTCGGACATGATATCTAGTACAATTAGTAGTTAGCCGACAAAAAATTACGTCGCACAAAGCCGAACTTCACTACTAGATACAGGGTTTTTCATATGTACCTACAATAATTTTCTTTTTGTGCTTTATATTTAATTTTAATGTTTATATTTCTAACGCATATCTTGGTTAATGTAGGTGATGCTCGAAAGTAACATAGATATTTAGCAGCGATTATTGTTAACTTTTTAGGCAGTATTTTTAGTATTTCCAATTTTTCAAAGTTAAGGAAGTACTTATCATAAAAAGGGGCTAAGAATTATAAAGCTAAATTTTTTAGAAGATTTTTGAGTATGCAATTTTGCAGCTCATTCAATTGTAATATAATAATATGCAACATTCAACTTTTTGAAAAATTTCATTGGCTTTTCGGAAATTTTAATTGGAACGGTCCCACGTACATATAACGTAAACACCCTACAGAAAAAAATTACTAAAAACGACGGAAATTTTTACAGCATTGAGAATAGCACTTTTTACACTAAAATTGGTTGGCTACATAACAGTACACTTAGAAATCTCCTCAAAATCTTCTATAAATTCTGACCGATAAATTCTACGATTTTTCGGATTTTTCCATAAGCTTAGAAATCCTGCTTAAGGCGATTTTTATTGAAAAATTTTTTACATTTTTAAACGAAATTAAGAGAGTAAAATTTTCGACAGAACTGTTTGAAATAAATTTAAAAACTCTGGCGTATGATTTTTTTTTTGAGTCACTGTATATATTTTTCAATAAAATCGACTTTTAACTAGAGCCCTAGATACCCGGGTATCGAGCAATTCGATCTGATCGTTTTTTTTTGAAGCCCGTTTGTTGTTCAAATGCCCGTACAAACATTCGAGCATTCGAGCTTACAAACAAAAAACACAAATTATTAAAATTTTGCATTAAACAAGCAATTTGGAATAGACGCACTCACTAAAATATTTCTACCTATGTGCTACGGTTATAAATAATAATTTTCTTATATAATTTAGTTTTTTAATATTCCATTTTGATTTTGACATTAAGTAAAATCTCAAGTTCAGATACTCTTATACATTCTTCTTTCAATTCTTAACAAATAACCATGGTATAAGTATACCAGGTAAAACAAACGTCAAGTTTTCGTCGCCATATTAACCACCTGACAATTAAGCAGATTATGACATTTCGTGCTGCCATACTCAATGATAAAAATCCTCCATTAATGGCATTTTTCACTGCTTTGTTTTAAAAATAAATTGTAACCATAGTAACGAATTTTTTCAATTTGAATTGAAAGAAATTTTTTCAATTTGAAAAAATTACACATCCTGCAGTAAATTTGTTTCACTGCTGAATGATCATTGATGATTCTTCTGAGTACAATTTTTATTATTATTATTTGTTTTTTTTTTTTTGAAAAAAGCAAACCATTTATATGAAAAATTCAGCAGTCTTTATTTGAAAGTATGTACTCACTGATGCCTCCTCAGTCATAGATGAATTTCATCAGTGATTCATAAAAGATTCATTTCGGATTTTTACTTCGCGGAATATCAGTTTGGCCGTACTACAAAGTAGCCCCTTCCCGGTATTCTCGGTGAGTTTTTAATTTAATTTAGTAGTTACGATCACTTTTAATATAGGCTTTGTGATCACTCTGGTATATAGTTTAGGGAAGTTTTGGAGATTGATCTATTATAACTCCATATCGTCGCATAAAGTGCAATACCGCGTATCCGCTACCACCCAAATTTTACAGGAGACAGTAACAACTTTTTTAATTCAAAACGGTTCGGAATTTTGCAAACCCACATCCAAACCAAGGTAGATTTTTGGATTATATTCTTAATCCAAATACCATTTTGGCGAAAAACAGTTAAATGTGCAGTTATTGGCTTACTTATGTATTTATAATCGGTTTTGCGTCTTTTATTTTGTTCAATAGTGACGTATACGCGGTTTTGCAGGCGTACGTGAAAACTTTTCTTCAATAAAACAAAGTTATAATCCATTTCGTGTTTATGAAAGTATAATCAACTATAGTACATTACAGTACAGTTATAAAGCAATAACACCAGGAATGTATTTTTGATGAAATCTCATTTTTGGCAAAAATGTCACGCGGTTTTGCACTTTAAACGACGATATGTATGTACACCACCATACCAAGTGTGCATTTCAGTTTATATATGTATGTATGTACATATGTCCAACCCAATTACAAAAAAATATGTACCCTAGATTTTAACAATATGAGTTGCCTATTTCCGCGGTGCAATAATACCAAATATGGCTGTAAAGACGGTGATATAAAATTTTTCCAATTTCCGACGATACCCTTTATTCGCGGAGAGTGGATGAAGATTTGTGGAGTGAGCGAAGAGGAGCTACCGGAAGTTCCATAAATCTGCTCACTAGTGCCCTTTCTCTTTCTGTCCTTTGATTCCTGAAATACCCAAACTTTCAAACAAAAATCTACGAATTCAAAAAATAAAAGTCTGGCATCGCTATACTCCAAAACTGACATAAGATCAAACTTCAAAAATCTGCTTTTTAATCAAAAAGACAGCGTCAAAATGACAATGCACATACCTGTATTTTTTATACCATGACAAATAACAATTTGTCTACTAGATATAGTTTCCTTCTACTAATTTAGGATAATATGTATTTTATTGTTAACTAAGTAATTGCTTCTAAGTGTATATATAAACTTAAGTATGTGTAATCAGCTGATGAATTTATATTCTGTAGCTGAGCAGCATAAGAACTCGACGTTTAACAAACTCCAGCCACTCAACACCTTGGCAAAATTAAAAATATATATCCGTGCGTCATGCGGATTGCGCTCCTCGCGGCGGTCGGGCGGGTTATGGAGGGTAAACCGTTGGGAATTATTATTATTATTATTATTATTATTATTTATTCCCATTGTAGTTTATACTAATATTATTTGATTAAGATGATAAGTAGTTGAAAGAAAACTTGAAATTTAAATAATTGGCGTTACTTTTATGTTATTAGCATGTTAATAACAGCAATACCGTATAATAATTGTAGCGTTTGTTGAGCTGTAGGGAAGTGCAGTAACCGTAGGAATTTTACCACAAAAGAGCGAATATAAGTACAAAGAATGTAAATTGTGGTAAAATTCCTGCGCTTCTTGCACTTTCCTACGGCTCAACAAACGCTACAATTATAAGTAATACTTCGTGAAAAAGCGCTAAATTTCGAATTACCAATTTCGAAAAAATACTATTCTCATTGATTTTTTCCTGAAAAAGAAATGTATGCTAATAAAGTCAAAGATGGTTTTATGGTCAAAACGAATCTTTCGGGGGGGGGGGGGGGGGGGGTTTTTTGTCCCCAAACCCCCCCCCCCCCCCCGTTACTACGCCACTGAGCTCACCCCGTTTGTTTTATTCTTGGGTAAAATTTAGTAATTCAAATTTCACCCTCTTCCTGTCAACCGATTAATCTGAAATTTTGTACGCATGTATAACCCCGATGACAATGCAATATTATGAAAAAAAATTCCGATAGGTGGCGCGTGGGTCGCTATATTTACAAAAATCGCATTTATGGTCCGATTTGGCTGAAATTCGGAACATGTATTACTACCTTGAAAAGAAATATTTTCTTAAAAAAAAAAATCCGCTAGGTGGCGCGTGGGTCGCTATATTTACAAAAATCGCATTTATGGTCCGATTTGGCTGAAATTCGGAACATGTATTACTACCTTGAAAGGAAATATTTTCCTAAAAAAAACTTCCGATAGGTGGCGCGTGGGTCGCTATATTTACAAAAATCGCATTTATGGTCCGATTTGGCTGAAATTCGGAACATGTATTACTACCTTGAAAAGAAATATTTTCTTAAAAAAAAATTCCGCTAGGTGGAGCTGAGATCGGGGTAATTAAAACTGAAAATCCTATTTGCAGGGACTACGTATAGAGGCGTTGGACTGCAATAAACTAACGGGCAAGAAACCTTGCAATAATGAAGCACTAAATGAATTAAACAGAATGCGAAATAAAAACTAAAAACTAGAAAATAAAAATAGGTAAAAAAACTTTTTAAGTTAAACGGTTTTATGTTATACATACATTGCAATGTTTAAGATAAATGTACTAAAACCAAAAAATAATAAAATAGATACAGTCGTGGGAATTATAAACATTTGCATAGACTAGACTAAAATAAAACCGTGGGGCACGTCAATTGTCTACAATCGTTGATTAAGATGTTTGTTTTGTAATGTTACACTATAATTAGGCAGTTGTTCAACCGACAACGATGGACGTGTGATAAGTAGGGCTAGAATGTGGAAAAAAGCTAGCAAGCTCGATTATAAGCGAGTTTTAGGGTTTCATAGTGGTGAGCGAGTAGTACTTTTATCATATGTTTTGTCGATTAAAGACAAACTACGAGCAGTGAAACGATTCCTCGTGTGAATGTCCAACGATAAACTAGTTGAAACATCTCTTTTATTAACATGGAGTGTATAACTATTGGAATTTCCATGAGCAAGAAAATAGTAAGTAATTTCCTCATCGTCTGCGGGCCAACTGCCTAACGACGAATTAAACGATTCTTCTATCGCACATTAAGTCGATAATTTGTAGACAATTGACGTGCCCCCCGGTTTTATTTTAGTCTAGTCTATGCAAATGTTTATAATTCCCACGACTGTATCTATTTTATTATTTTTTGGTTGTTAGTACATTTATCTTAAACATTCCAATGTATGTATAACATAAAACCGTTTAACTTAAAAAGTTTTTTTACCTATTTTTATTTCTGATAACCCCCACTTTTCTGCGTGAGAAGGGTTTTGATATTACCTACCTCTATACCAAATTTCAGCTCCCTACCTTGAACTCTTTTAGAGATAATCAGATTTAAAAATTCAGATTGTATGGGAGGTGCCACGCCCCCCTAATATTTTTTAATTTTCTCTTCGACTGAACCTTCGCGGGGTTACAACAAACAAACCCCCCTAAGGAAGTATTTGATTTGGTTCAGCCGTTTTCAAGTTTTAGTGTTACAATTAAAAACCAAATCATTTTATATATATAGAAGATATATTAACGTGTTCAATTAATTAAATTAAAACATTGAATTCCATATTAAAGACTTGCATATAAAATTATATCTAACACTCATATTAGTAGTTGGTACTTTTTTTAATTAATACTTATATATACATATATTTTGTTTTATTTCGTTTTATACAATTTTTTTTAAGGCATACTGCCTTATACTTTTTATTTTTTATTTTCATAAAGGCCTGACGTCCGTCCTTTATGTAGTCACACATTGCATAAACGTCCTTTTGGACTGATTCTGGATATTTTTATACTCAGCTGTACTAGTACACAGAGTATTATAGTTTTGATTTCCTAACGGTGGATTGTAACAGAATGAAATAATCGAGATAGATATAGACTTATATATATCAAAATGATCAGGGTGAAAAGAGAAATCGATTGAGCCATGTCCGTCCGTCTGTCCGTCTGTCCGTCCGTCCGTCTGTGAGCACGATAACTCGCGCAAAAATTGAGATATTTTGATGAAATTTGAAATGTAAGTTGGTATCAAGAGAGGAACGGATGGTATTGAAAATGGGCGAAATCGGACCATGACCACGCCCACCTCCCCTATATAGTAAAAATCGGAAATTTTGTATATCAGTCACTAACAGAGCTACAGTGATAAAATTTCACACACGTATTGAGCTCAGGCCCTTATGAAGAAATATGGTGAAATTTTGGAAAATGGGCGGTGCCACGCCCACTTATTAAGGGGCAAACACTGAAAGTTTTATGAGTCATAACTCAGAAACCGTTGAAGATATATCGATGAAATTTGGTAAGCGTTATATACTTACTTAGGCAAATGTTTGGACGAAAAATTGCCAAAATCGGTTGACGACCACGCCCACATTTATATATGGGTATTATAAAGTGGCCTAATAAAAACATTTTAAATGATATCTTTTTCAAATATAAAGATAATTCATGGAAATTTTGTGGCATGAGTTCTACAGTAGACCGGAAACAAAAAATAGAAAAATTTTGGGAAAAAGGGCGTGGCACCGCCTCTTTTTAGACAAAGGAATCTTCGAGATTTCGTAGCCCATAACTCGACAAATAATTTATATATTATGACGAAACTTGGTTTATACACTTTTATAACTTGTGTTAGTAGCCACACAAAAATTTATTGAAATCGGTTTATGACCACGCCTACATTTTAACAAAGATATTTCTGGAACACCCTTTTGGAATTTGTAACGTGACATCTTTGTAACTAAAAGTCATAAAGGAATGAAATTTTGCACAAAAAATAATATTCATATGCTTATTTGGATGACTGATAAAAATTTAGAAAATGGGCGTGGCTACGCCCACTTTATGCAGCACTCGCTTTTTATAAAGTACACCGTGTATCCATCAAACGCAAACAAACCAGGGTTTGAATTGCTGACTAGCAAGTAGTCAAAGCAACATAAATACGACTGTGCATTCTAGTCGCATGGTCGTTTAACAGAAATAACAACTAGCTCATTCGGTTGCTAGTCGTTTTTTTTGGCAACTTGACTAGACTACGACTAGGAAAAGTAAACAACTTGACTAGAAAATGAGATAGTCGTTGGCCAACAAACAGCTTGTAACTATGGCAGCAATTGCGACGGCGCGCAACTTGTAGTTTTTAGTCGCAGTTATTTTCTCAATAAACAACTATGAAAATGTGTATACATATACCCGGTTACCGGTCAAAATGTGATTGCCCAAAAACATTAAAATTACACTACAATATGGGTATCAAACGAAAGGGGGAGGCCCCAGGTTTCATCTGGACGTCGATATATTTCGATAAATTTATCGATAACTGAGTTATCGGTCAAAATGCGATTGCACAAAAACCTTAATATTACCTTACAATATGGGTATCAAACGAGAGGAGATGACCCCAGGTTTCATTTGAACTTCTATATATTTCGATAAATTTATCGATAACTGAGTTATCGGTCAAAATGCGATTGCGCAAAAACCTTAATATTAACCTACAATATGGGCATCAAACGAAAGGGGATGGTCCCAGGTTTCATTTGGACTACGGTATATTTCGATAAATTTATCGATAACTGAGTTATCGCTCAAAATGCGATTGCGCAAAAACATTAATATTACCTTACAATATGGGTTTCAAACGAGAGGAGATGACCCCAGGTTTCATTTGAATTTCTATATATTTCGATAATTTTATCGATAACTGAGTTATCGGTCAAAATGCGATTGCACAAAAACCTTAATATTACCTTACAATATGGGTATCAAACGAGAGGAGATGACCCCAGGTTTCATTTGAACTTTCATATATTTCGATAATTTTATCGATAACTGAGTTATCGGTCAAAATGCGATTGCTTAAAAACATTAAAATTACACTACAATATGGGTATCAAACGAAAGGGGATGGCCCCAAGTTTCATTTGGACTTCGATATATTTCGATAAATTTATCGATAACTGAGTTATCGGTCAAAATACGATTGCACAAAAACCTTAATACTTCCTTACAATATGGGTATCAAACGAAAAGAGATGACCCCAGGTTTCATTTGAACTTCTATATATTTCGATAAATTTATCGATAACTGAGTTATCGGTCAAAATGCGATTGCACAAAAACCTTAATATAACCCTACAATATGGGTATCAAACGAAAGGGGATGGCGATCCCATTTAGCGATGGCAATTTCTAGAATATTGGTTAACCACGGAATATTTCTGAGGAATATTGGTATCAAATGAAGGAGCATTCCATGGTTTGTACGGGACAATTTGTACGAATTTTTACAGTTTTCGATTTGAATTAAAGCACACCAAAATGTTAACCCATAACAAATAACTTTTTTAAGATTTTTCTTACATACACTAATATTTCAAAAGCAAGTTTCTGCTTTTAATAAGAGTATTATCAATAGACTGCGGATCTTTATGCAAAAAATTTAAAATGATTTATTAAGAGTTATATTGATTCAAAACTATATATTCACATTCCAAAGCGAATTTTCTTGCTCTGTTTTGGATATGCAAAATATATGCAACTTATATGCAGGTTATATGCAAGTTATATGCAAATTTTTTGAAGTTAACTTCTTAGGCGGCGATACAGAGTTTTTATGGAGAGTGAAATTTGAAATTTGATGCAACGGAAGTTGGCCCCGGAAATAGCAGCCATTTTAGCTAATTTTTAATTTAAAAAAAAAATCAACCTTGATATGTCGTGGTTCGAACCCCGACCCCTTGCTTCCAGACCAGACGCTCTACCGCTGTGCCATCATACCACCTGCGTTGGGTATGTCAAATGCTGCACTTAAACTGAACTAACAATTACAACTCACCCACATATGTACATATATGTGTAAGTACATAAGAAATTCTAACCATGACAGCGCTGTGGTGAAATAAGCGCGGTGAGAATGTTAATAACACAAGAAGAAATTAGAGTACACCATTTGACACAACTCACGTAACTAGCGCAGTAGCTCAACTGTAAGATGCTAGGCTTCCAATTTAAGTGAAGGTGGTTGAAGTCCAGGTCGAGACAGTTTTTTTGTTCCTTTTTTTCTTTTTTATTAAATAATTTTCTTTATAATTTTTTATTAAATAAAAGTGCCACCCGAATATCGGGGGTTACATAGATACCAGTTAATTATTAAAACTAGAGTGTTGCCTACTCGCGCAAAAATTGAGATATTTTGATGAAATTTGAAACACAAGTTGGTATCGACACTGGGACGGTTGGTATTGAAAATGGGCGAAATCGGACCATGACCACGCCCACTTTTCCTATATAGAAAAAATTAAGCGATATCTCTGTCAAATATAAAGATATATCATTGAAATTTTATGCCAGGAGTCCACCTGCGGACATACAACGAAAAACACAAAAATTTTGGAAAATGGGCGTGGCACCGCCTCTTTTTAGAAGCTGGAATATACGAGATTTCTGAGCCCATAACTCGACAAATAATTGATATATAATGACTAAACTTGGTGTGTACATTTTTATTACTTGTGGTAATACATGTTGAAAATTTTAGCGAAATCGGTTGACGACCACGCCCACTTTTATATATGGGTATTATAAAGTGGCCTAATAAAAACATTTTAAGCGATATCTTTGTCAAATATAAAGATAATTCATTGAAATTTTGTGGCAAGAGTTCCACAATAGACCGGATACAAAAAATAGACAAATTTTGGAAAATGGGCGTGGCACCGCCTCTTTTTAGACAAAGGAATATACGAGATTTCGGAGCCCATAACTCGACAAATAACTGAGATATTATGACGAAACTTGGTTTATACACTTTTATAACTTGTGTTAGTAGACACGCAAAAATTTATTAAAATCGGTTTATGACCACGCCTACTTTTTAACAAAGATATTTCTGGAACACCCTTTGGGAATTTGTAGCGTGACATCTTTGTAACTAGAAGTCATAAAGGAATGAAATTTTGCACAAAGATTAATATTCATATGCTTAGTTGGATGACTGATAAAAATTTTGAAAATGGGCGCGGCTACGCCCACGACATATCACTTATATATTAAATTATGTTACCACTCCGGAATAAAGCAGTTAATCATCGCACATTTTCTAAAATTTTAGCATATTTCCTTATAACTGCATAAAATCATTGCATGGCTGAAAATTCATTACTCGGGTTATATTAGTGTCTAAATTATAACACTTTGTGTGTTTTTCGAAAGATCCCATATATGGGATGTGTGAGTTGTTATAGTCCGATTTCACCGATTTTCAATACTAACTTTTCAAAGTCAACATTTTGTTTATTTTTTACGATTATTGGAAAAATTTGGTTTTTATTGGGGTTTTTATAAGAAGTAAAAATCAGGAAAGTTTTATACTTTTTAAAATTATTCTGTTTTATTGCAAACATTTGAAGCGTAATATTAAAAAGATTTGATCAATACTTTATTTTTGCCGATTTTTTCCAAGTGAAGCAAAAAGTATGTTTTTTGGTCGAAAAACTCGGTTAGGTGACCCAACTATATGAGAACGACTTCACAGATCAAAGGACATTAGAGGGAAATATAAAGCTTCCAAAGCACTGTTTGCCAGCATAACACCAACAGTCTCAAAGAATAAGCTGTTGCTGTTCCGCGAAAGTTATCATAATTTGTTGAGAACTTTTGAATTTCGATTTCCTTTGAAAATATCTGAAGCCGAAGCACAGAACAGTCGAATATATTTGTTTGTTTATTTGTGATGTTGCTTTACTGTGTAATTTCAAACAAATCAGTCGACAGCAAAGCACAGATAAACAGAATTTTAGTTTTCAGTACGGCTTTTTAAAATTGGTTTTTTTTTGTACATTACAATTTCGATTCTGTTCCCATAAATTAAAAAAAGAAAACAACAGCAACAGTGCTGTAAAAACTCGAAATTATGGTTGCCCTTTGCTGTGCTGTCAAAATTTCCACAATACAGCAACAGTCGACTATAATTTTTTGAAACTTAAGGCTGTGCAGTTGCGGTACAGTAGAACTTCAATGGAAATGAAAAAAAAGTTGAAAATAATTTCAAACCCTGCTCAAAAGACTAAAATAATGACATCTATCAATTTTAAAATAACAAAGTTGCAAAAAAAAAACAATTTTACTGCTGAAAACAGCTGGGTAATCTAACCGAGTTTTTCGTCCATAAAATATTTTTTTTTCACTTGGCTAAAATCACCAAAAAAAAAGTATTCATCGTGTTTGCAATAGAACAGTCTAATTTTTAAATGAATACAAGTTTCCTAATTTTTAAAACTTCTTATAAAAACCGTAATTTTAAAATCAAAAGTTTTTTAAAAAAAATTTTCTTCTAAATGGCACTTTAGAAACCAGATTTTTTATTATTTTTATTTAGTGCGCGAAATAGGTTATATATTTAAAAAAAAAAAAATCTACAACCCCCCACGAAAAAAATTCCTGGCTACGGCCCTGATATATATGTATACTAATTTGATTCGTTCATATTTTCGATAATGTTATCTATGTCTATTTCAACATTTGTGGTTGATAGTTGTAAAACTGACTCGAGGTGTTTGTCTGAGATCCGGTTTCTGTGTTTTGATTTTACAATTTTTAATTTTGAAAATACACTTTTACATTTATACGTACTAAAAACATTGAGGAAAGTTTTAAAATAAACGCTAGGAGGCAAAGATATTTAATTTTGTCACACTAATAATTAATTAATTATTTATATATTTTGAAAAATTTAATAGTAGCCAAAGATGTTTTTAAGCTTTCTAAAAACCATCAACTTTTCAATTATTTGTTTATAAATATTAATATTAATTTTATTAATTAAAAATGTATACATATATTCCAATGCATATTCGATAGCTTTGTTTGCATAACATAAATATAAATACAAAGTTGGATTTTTAGTTAATTCCGATCATCAGAGTGGCTTGTGTCCTAATTTTTTTACTGGGTTATCGAGATTTCAATGAAGTTGTAGAAAACTACAAAAAGAAACATATAGAAAAAAATTGTTTTTCTTTAAATTATGACATTGCTCGCCCGTAAGAAATGTTTGGGCAACATTGCTTTAAACAATGGTAAACCGTCTAAATTGACATATAAAACCAGTTCATGGTAATTTTCTAAAACGTTTTCCAAAAACATAAGATATTTTTCGATGCCAATATGTACGTAATTTCCATGAGAAACACTGCGAATAACAGTATCTGATTGTGGCCGTTTTAACAGCCCAAACGACGATGATGGAACATCAATACCTTCGGAGACCAAAATTCCTAAAAGTGCTTTTAACTGACGACGCCTGACAATAAACTGCGTATACCAATATGAAAGCTTTCCTTTCAAACTGTTTTTTTTTCTTTTTTCGAAAGAACTGTTCGAATTTTCCGATCACTCTGGTTCTGCCACATTTTCAGCTAAAAATTCACTGTTTTCGGCTTCAAGCCTCGCATTGGTACACTGAGGTCGACATACTCCGGCGCTACGCAACATGCTATCCCTAACCCTTGCCGACAAACGCATCAAATTTATTTTACTTAAACCACTCATTCTCTATATTTATATATTTAATTATTTATATGTAGATACTATGAGGTGGGTTTTGTCGAAGGCTGGGGTAATGCTCAGCCTGTCCAAGGTCGAGTAGAAGTCCCACAAACTCCCACTGAATAAGGAACACAGTATCTATGTGTTAAAATCGAACACACACACACACCGCTTGCGATACGGATGGGCTAGCAGCTTTCCGTCACGAGAGAGAGAGAGAGGGAGTAGCTAGCAGCGGTCGGATGAATCGGGAGAGTAGCTAGCAGCGGGCGAATGAATCGGGAGAGTAGCTAGCGAGGTGGGTTTTGTCGAAGGCTGGGGTAATGCTCAGCCTGTCCAAGGTCGAGTAGAAGTCCCACAAACTCCCACTGAATAAGGAACACAGTATCTATGTGTTAAAATCGAACACACACACACACCGCTTGCGATATGGATGGGCTAACAGCTTTCCGTCACGAGAGAGAGAGAGAGGGAGTAGCTAGCAGCGGTCGGATGAATCGGGAGAGTAGCTAGCAGCGGGCGAATGAATCGGGAGAGTAGCTAGCAGCGGTCGTACGACGGAGAGGTGCAGTCGGCGTCCTGAAGTGTCGGTAGTATACGGTCGGTATTGTTACCTCTCTTCCTTAGCAGCTCGGTTGGATTCGCAAACCTGTGGAAACTGCGGAGACTCCGATTAGTTATCTGACTCCTCCGCTGGACACCACCGCTCTCCCTGGTTGCCTAACCTGAAGGCATCAGGAGGGCGGAGTTGTGCCAGCTGAGACTCCGTGGATCGACTCGTGAGCGGGGGAGAAAGCATAATTACTGTCTCCCAATACTCACGCTTCGCTCCACGGATGGAGCCTTGGCCGAGCGGGGGAGGTGAAGTGTCAGAAGAGCAGCGGCCCGCCCTCACTCAACTGGTACGCCCGCGAGATGATCCCGCATGCGCCCAGCCAAGCGAAGGATGACCGATACCAATGACGGCATCTCCTCGGCTTAGCTAATCCAAAAAAGCCTGGCTCTTCTGCATCCATGATTTGTGGTCATGGAAGCGGCGCAGCCCAACGCCAAGCCAGGGCTAAGTGGTGGAGGGGTTGAAGTGTCAGAAGAGCAGCGGCCCGCCTCCACTCAGCTGGTACGCCCGCGAGATGATCCCGCCTGCGTCTCAGCTAAGCGAAGGGTGACCGACACTACTGACGGCCTCCTCCACTCAGGCTAGCTAGCAAGAACCAATGTCTGTGCAGACATGTGTTCCCGCCGGCTTACCTGCGGAGACTGACTTGCGTTTGCCAGTTGCTGCCCTTTTATATGTCAGCTCCGTAAAAACGTTTGCGAATTATCATGCATAGTGTATGCACAAATGAACAAGGGAAACACTGCTGGTGGTTGCTGCTAAGCAATGTAGTTGTCGGTGTGTATGTCTATTTCTTAGCGCAATTATTATTGTTGTTGCTTATGCCGGCTGGCCTGCTAGTGTAGTGCTATTGTTTGTGCTTGCTTGCAGGTGTTATTGCTGTTGTGCTGGCATGCAAGTGCAGTGCTGTTGTTTGTGCTTGCCTGTTAGTGTTATTGCTATTGTACTGGTATGCAGGTATACTTATTGGTAGAGTATAGCGGGGGGTAATATTATTGTAATGTAACATTACAGTGTCGTTTTGTCGAAGGCTGGGGTAATGCTCAGCCTGTCCAAGGTCGAGTAGAAGTCCCACAAACTCCCACTGAATAAGGAACACAGTATCTATGTGTTAAAATCGAACACACACACACACCGCTTGCGATACGGATGGGCTAACAGCTTTCCGTCACGAGAGAGAGAGAGAGGGAGTAGCTAGCAGCGGTCGGATGAATCGGGAGAGTAGCTAGCAGCGGGCGAATGAATCGGGAGAGTAGCTAGCGATCAGATGAATCGGGAGAGTAGCCAGCAGCGGTCGTACGACGGAGAGATGCAGTCGGCGTCCTGAAGTGTCGGTAGTATACGGTCGGTATTGTTACCTCTCTTCCTTAGCAGCTCGGTTGGATTCGCAAACCTGTGGAAACTGCGGAGACTCCGATTAGTTATCTGACTCCTCCGCTGGACACCACCGCTCTCCCTGGTTGCCTAACCTGAAGGCATCAGGAGGGCGGAGTTGTGCCAGCTGAGACTCCGTGGATCGACTCGTGAGCGGGGGAGAAAGCATAATTACTGTCTCCCAATACTCACGCTTCGCTCCACGGATGGAGCCTTGGCCGAGCGGGGGAGGTGAAGTGTCAGAAGAGCAGCGGCCCGCCCTCACTCAACTGGTACGCCCGCGAGATGATCCCGCATGCGCCCAGCCAAGCGAAGGATGACCGATACCAATGACGGCATCTCCTCGGCTTAGCTAATCCAAAAAAGCCTGGCTCTTCTGCATCCATGATTTGTGGTCATGGAAGCGGCGCAGCCCAACGCCAAGCCAGGGCTAAGTGGTGGAGGGGTTGAAGTGTCAGAAGAGCAGCGGCCCGCCTCCACTCAGCTGGTACGCCCGCGAGATGATCCCGCCTGCGTCTCAGCTAAGCGAAGGGTGACCGACACTACTGACGGCCTCCTCCACTCAGGCTAGCTAGCAAGAACCAATGTCTGTGCAGACATGTGTTCCCGCCGGCTTACCTGCGGAGACTGACTTGCGTTTGCCAGTTGCTGCCCTTTTATATGTCAGCTCCGTAAAAACGTTTGCGAATTATCATGCATAGTGTATGCACAAATGAACAAGGGAAACACTGCTGGTGGTTGCTGCTAAGCAATGTAGTTGTCGGTGTGTATGTCTATTTCTTAGCGCAATTATTATTGTTGTTGCTTATGCCGGCTGGCCTGCTAGTGTAGTGCTGTTGTTTGTGCTTGCTTGCAGGTGTTATTGCTGTTGTGCTGGCATGCAAGTGCAGTGCTGTTGTTTGTGCTTGCCTGTTAGTGTTATTGCTATTGTACTGGTATGCAGGTATACTTATTGGTAGAGTATAGCGGGGGGTAATATTATTGTAATGTAACATTACAGTCCCCCTCCCACTTCGGGTGACGGAAAGCTGCGGTTTGAAAAAGAAAAGAGAAAGAAGTTCCACCAGGCATGGCCTAGGATAAAGCGGTGTGTGTATGTCATTCGTCTTTATTACCATATTTTTTTTTTTTTTTTTTTTTTTTTTTTTTTTTTTTTTTTTTTTTTTTTACAGAGTTTAGATATTAATATTTCATTTGGATATTATACATATACAAAGTAAATTTATTTTTTTTTTTTTTTTTTTTTTTTTTTTTTGTTGGAACATTTTGGGCGGCTCTCAACTATGCCGTTTTCGTGCCGCTCCTGGTTCCTTTTTGTTGAAAATTATATATAAGTATTAAAATTTTTTTTTTTTTTTTTTTTTTTTTTTTTTTTTTTTTTTTGATATATATACATATAAATAAATGATACTGCTTCATGCGTATAATATAAATAAATCAATGATGTTTGTTAAGCCTCCCAGTGTTTGTGCAGTCCCTCAGTCCTCATAGTTGATCGTTCGTTGTACCCCGCGTATCGTTACGCATGCCTGTCTTTCCGTGAGTGGCCTGACTCGGATTTTAACTCCGTCCATTGCGAAGGTCCATCTTTTTGTGCGTGGTATTTTTGGGCGCTTTAATTTTAATTTGGCAAATATCGCTTCGGCCCCTTCGGTTGTATTGTTTTGGCATGCATTTGCCCCTTCTCTTTCCTCTGATTCCAGTTGTGCGGTTGATGGTGGTTGTATACCGCATAAGGTTTCTTGTGCTGTCTGTTTTGATTGCCTTTCGCTTACGGCGAATATGCCATCTTGTGCTGGCGGTGGGGCTGTTGGTGTTGCTCGTCTCTCGCTTACGGCGAATATGCTTTCTCGCGTTGACGGTGGGGCTGGGAAGATGCGCACGCTCAATATTCTTGGCTTGTTTGGTGGCCAAGGCCTTGCCTCCATGGGTGGAACCCACGGTTTTACCGCTTTCGGTGAATCTGGTGGCGGTGGCTGACGACTGCTTCGCTTCATTGCTGATACTGGAATGGGAGATGCGAAAGTATTGTGATGGTGTAGTGTTTTAGAAGTCGCACTGTTTTAAGTCTTGTAGGTGTACGTGCGTTTTCTTATTTTCGGCATTGACGAGTTGCACCGTGTTTGTCGATATGTACTTCACCACCGAGTATGGTCCTGAAAATTTCGGTGCTAGCTTTTGCGCAAAGTTGTCTGTTGCAGACGAGAGGGGGTGATCCCTTTTCATCACCCGCTCACCAACGGCAGGTTTCCACGGCCGCCTGCGCAGGTCGTAGTACTTCTTCTGTTGCTTTGCCGCTTTGGCTAGGTGTGTTTGAATTTCTTTCCATAACTCGGTGATGGATTGCGGTACTGTCGGTGGCTCTGCTGGCACCTCCCCCTCCGCTCGTACTTGCTGTGGTGCACTCAGGTTACGCCCAAAATTGATTTCTGCAGCCGACGCTTGTGTTGACTCGTGGTGTGACGTGTTTATTGCAAATGCTATTTGTGGTAGTTCTTCGTCCCAAGTTCGATGGTCTGCCTTTGATCGTTGTGCTATCATGGTTTTTACGACCCGGTTAACCCTTTCTGTTGGGTTTTCATGTGGTGCGTATACAGCGGTGAATTTGTGTACAATTCCATGATCATTCAAGGCTGTGGTTAGCGCTTTTCCAACGAAGTGTTTCCCGTTATCGGTTAGGAAGATCTTTGGGCAGCCGAAGCGGTAGATTATTCTCTCTTTAAGGGCTTTGACGACGTTTGCTGTTGTTGCTTGTCGTACCGGGATTAACTCTACCCATTTCGAGAATTTGTCGACCATTACGAGGAGGCTTGTATTCCCTTGTTTTGAACGCGGAAGTGGTCCGACAAAGTCTGCCGTTACGATTTCCCATGGTCGTGAGCATTGCATGGTAGCCATCAAACCGGCTGGACGTTTCTGGTCTACCTTGTATTCGGCGCATGTGACGCATTTTTGGATGTGTTTGCGGACATCGCGGAACATTCCCGGCCAGTAATAGTTTTGTTGTGCTCGCTTAAGTGTCTTCTTCACTCCTAAGTGGCCGGCTGGCGCAGCGTTGTGTACTTCCTGAAGTATATCTTCACGTCGCTCGATTGGGATGCATAGCTTCCATCGTGGGGCGCAGGAGATATTGGTTTTCGGTGGGATGTGCCGGAAAAGGCGGTTGTCCACTATTTGGTAATCTGGATTTGCTTGTGGTTGTTCCTGGATTTTTCTTGTTAGCTTCGCGTACCAGTCGCTTGTGACATTATCGATAGCGTATAAAAGTTCTGCTTCGATGTCAGGTAATGGGCAGCGGGATAGGGCATCAGCTACCACATTCTGGGCTCCTTTTCGGTATTCAATGTCAAAGCTATACTGCTGCAGCTCTAGCGCCCATCTGGCCAGTCGTCCCGACGGATTTTGTAGCGTGTGTAGCCATTTCAGTGAGTGATGATCCGTAATCACGGTGAAATGATACCCTTCCAGGTATGGTCTCATCTTACGTATTCCCCACAGCACGGCCAAACATTCTTGTTCTGTGGCGGAATACTGTTTTTCCAGCTTGGATAGGCTACGGCTGGCATAAGCTACTACCCTTTCTTGGTCGGAATGGCGTTGATATAGTACTACGCCGAGTCCTTCTCCACTTGCATCGGTTTGGAGGAAGAACGGGCGGGAGAAATCTGGGCAGCAGAGTACCGGCGCGCTGGTTAGCTTGTCTTTCAGAGTTTGGAATGCGTCTTCCTGCGGAGCTTCCCATCTCCAGGCTTGCCCCTTCTTCAGTAGCTGGTTCAATGGGGCTGCGATGGTGGAGAAGTCGGCAACGAAGCGGCGGTACCACGAGGCGAGACCAAGGAAGCGGCGGAGCTCCTTGAGATTTCGTGGGGCTGGCATTTCTCGTACTGCTGTTACCTTCTCAGGATCGGTGTGGATTCCTTTCGAGCTGACGATATGGCCCAAGTAATGCAGTTGCTGCTGTACGAAACTGCACTTTTCGAAGTTGACTTGCATCTTATTCCTCTGGAGTCTTTCGAAAACTTCCCGCAAGTAAGCCATGTGTTCCTCGAATGTGTCACCAAGGACGATGATGTCATCCAGGTAGGCAAATACTTTGGGCTGTAGCTCTGGTCCCAGTATTGTATCCAGAGCTCTTTGAAAGGTGGCTGGAGCGGAGTGTAGGCCGAATGGCATGACCTTCCACTGGAACAATCCTCTTCCTGGAACTGTGAACGCGGTAAATGGACGGGAGTTCCTAGCAAGTGGTATTTGCCAATAACCATTTTTAAGATCGATGGTGGAGATGAACTTGGCTTCCTTTAGTTGATCGAGGATCGCTCCAATCTGCGGTAGAGGGTAGGCATCTGGCTCACTGGCGGCGTTGAGCTGACGATAATCGATGCACATTCTCCATGTACCTTGCTTTTTCCTAACTAGCACGATTGGCGAGCTGTATGCGCTTCTTGATGGTTCGATTCTACCCCCTGCCAAAAGTTCGTTGATTTCCTCATCAATTACTTTCTGCATGGCCGGGTTGCGGGGGTAGTAGCGTTGCTTTAGCGGTCGGTCATGCTTCAAGGTGATCACATGTTCGGTGGCGGCGCTTGGACCGGTGATCTGGCTGAAGCGTCCTTGGTGGTGTTTTAGGAATTCATCAAGCTCGGCGTTCTGATCGTTGGTTAGATGTTCTCTGGAACTCAATGCGTACAGGTTTGTTGTTTGATCTTTTCCTCCTATTGGGGTACATCCTAGTGGTTTGCCATCTAAGGTGAGGATGACCTCTCTTTCGCGTAAGAAATCCATCCCTAGGATCATTTTCTCGGCGAGATTGGGGATGACGGTGATAAGCGTGCTGGTTGTTCGGCCGTTGTACCATACCTTTGTTGGGTAGGCATGCGAACTATAGACACAGGTTTGGTCTGCTAGTTGTATACTCCGTTGGCTGAGTCGGGGCTGAATTTTGCATTCTTTCAGATACTTTCCCATGGAGTCGTCAACATATGACATGGTGGCACCTGTGTCGAGTAGGGCCTGTACGCTCATCCCTTCCACAGTGACTTGGATGTAGAAGCGGCTGTCTCCCAATCCTCCAGTGGATGAAGGTAGCGATGGAGTTTTCTTGCTTGGTTGTAGCTGGTTGGCCTGGGCTGGTTTTCGTTTCCCTTGGACCCTTGGCGTAGTCTTGGTTGTCTTGATTTCTATTCCCTGGTTTCGTTGGCATTGGCAATCCCTTGACATGATGCCATCCTGACCACATCTGGAGCAGAAGATCTTGCTGGGATTTCGGCAATGGAACCGATGGTGTCCGGGTTTTTTGCATCGCCAGCAGCACGTTTTGCTGTTGTATCCGGATTGCAAGTGGCAGAGGCTGTGGACTACCATCTTTCCTTGTTTAGCTTCCTCGCTCTTGAGCAGCTCATATTCCTCGGTCAGTTCCAGCAGCTCTTGGATGGTCTGGAATTCGCCTCGCTTAACGAAAAGGCGGTATTCCACTCGCAATCCATCGTAGATGCGCTCCAGATGATCTTCACGGCACATGGTTGGATGCTGTCGGATGAGTGTCTGTAGGGCGAGGATGTAGTCCTTAGCTCTTTCCCGTCCCTGTTGCTTACGCTGGCGGATATTTTCCTCCAAATGGCTCAGATGCCGCTTGGGCAGGAAAAATCTTTCCACTCCTTCTCTGAAATCTGTCCAGCGGTTGATTTGGTGTTTTTGGACGCGGTACCATTGGAGAGCTTTTCCGCGCAACAATTCGGGGAGAGTGGAGAGGAGGCGGTCAGTTGGGATTTGGTAGCAATGTGCTAGCTCTTCAACTCTTTCGAGGAATTCATGCAGCGATTCGGTTCCTGAAAACCGAACATCCCAGCGGCGAACCGTATTCATTAGTTCTGCTTCGCTCATCTCGGTTGGTTTTGGAGCTGTAGCTTAATTTGCTGTAGGGCGTAACATTGGTTGCTGCATAGGATTGGGCGGTGGTTGATGGATGTGAATGGAGGGAATCGGCTTCGCTGGTTTTCCTTCTTCTTCGTTGATCTCTCTTTCCAACTCGTTCAGCAGATTTTCACTGGACTTGCGCATTCGTTTTGCTCGCACGTAGGCACTCAAGGCGCAACGCAGGTTAGCGACGCTTTGCCCTTCGACGAAGATGTTGTGTTGTTTGCACACTTCGACTAGCCTCTCCTTTTTAAGCGCGTATATCCAGTTGAGCGAGTCGGTGTTCAGCGTATCTCCATTCTCTTGGCGTGTGCTAGGTGTTGTTGGCTGTGTGTTCGATGAACACGCTCCGGCAGTGCTGGTGCTTGTTGTTGCTTTCGCACATTCATCTGCGGAAGCGGGTCCCTGCTCGGGCGCCATTTATGAGGTGGGTTTTGTCGAAGGCTGGGGTAATGCTCAGCCTGTCCAAGGTCGAGTAGAAGTCCCACAAACTCCCACTGAATAAGGAACACAGTATCTATGTGTTAAAATCGAACACACACACACACCGCTTGCGATACGGA
This sequence comes from Urophora cardui, assembly GCA_960531455.1. Classification (NCBI taxonomy): domain Eukaryota; kingdom Metazoa; phylum Arthropoda; class Insecta; order Diptera; family Tephritidae; genus Urophora; species Urophora cardui. Next base: position 17,836,078 of record OY482675.1, on the reverse strand, counting down.
TGGGCTAACAGCTTTCCGTCACGAGAGAGAGAGAGAGGGAGTAGCTAGCAGCGGTCGGATGAATCGGGAGAGTAGCTAGCAGCGGGCGAATGAATCGGGAGAGTAGCTAGCGATCAGATGAATCGGGAGAGTAGCCAGCAGCGGTCGTACGACGGAGAGATGCAGTCGGCGTCCTGAAGTGTCGGTAGTATACGGTCGGTATTGTTACCTCTCTTCCTTAGCAGCTCGGTTGGATTCGCAAACCTGTGGAAACTGCGGAGACTCCGATTAGTTATCTGACTCCTCCGCTGGACACCACCGCTCTCCCTGGTTGCCTAACCTGAAGGCATCAGGAGGGCGGAGTTGTGCCAGCTGAGACTCCGTGGATCGACTCGTGAGCGGGGGAGAAAGCATAATTACTGTCTCCCAATACTCACGCTTCGCTCCACGGATGGAGCCTTGGCCGAGCGGGGGAGGTGAAGTGTCAGAAGAGCAGCGGCCCGCCCTCACTCAACTGGTACGCCCGCGAGATGATCCCGCATGCGCCCAGCCAAGCGAAGGATGACCGATACCAATGACGGCATCTCCTCGGCTTAGCTAATCCAAAAAAGCCTGGCTCTTCTGCATCCATGATTTGTGGTCATGGAAGCGGCGCAGCCCAACGCCAAGCCAGGGCTAAGTGGTGGAGGGGTTGAAGTGTCAGAAGAGCAGCGGCCCGCCTCCACTCAGCTGGTACGCCCGCGAGATGATCCCGCCTGCGTCTCAGCTAAGCGAAGGGTGACCGACACTACTGACGGCCTCCTCCACTCAGGCTAGCTAGCAAGAACCAATGTCTGTGCAGACATGTGTTCCCGCCGGCTTACCTGCGGAGACTGACTTGCGTTTGCCAGTTGCTGCCCTTTTATATGTCAGCTCCGTAAAAACGTTTGCGAATTATCATGCATAGTGTATGCACAAATGAACAAGGGAAATACTGCTGGTGGTTGCTGCTAAGCAATGTAGTTGTCGGTGTGTATGTCTATTTCTTAGCGCAATTATTATTGTTGTTGCTTATGCCGGCTGGCCTGCTAGTGTAGTGCTGTTGTTTGTGCTTGCTTGCAGGTGTTATTGCTGTTGTGCTGGCATGCAAGTGCAGTGCTGTTGTTTGTGCTTGCCTGTTAGTGTTATTGCTATTGTACTGGTATGCAGGTATACTTATTGGTAGAGTATAGCGGGGGGTAATATTATTGTAATGTAACATTACAATACATATGTATTTCACAAACCATTTTTTATTTCACCGCTTCAAAAAAAAAATTTAATTTACAAGTGACAAAAAAGTCAAACGTTTTAGATTACAAAATTTCAAATCACCTGAAAAATATACTGCGCCTTCAGGGAAAAGTTCAATAGTTTCACTGCGTGTTCAGCAAATATTTCAGTACACATGAAAGTTTCACTGCCTATTCAGTTAGTTTTTCAATTTATGATTTTTGAACACGATTTCAGGGTATTTTTCCTATTGAATATTGTACTGAACATGCACGTCCTTACCTCGAATACTACTGGGAAGGATTCACCTCAGTCTCTTAATAAGGGACTTCATGTTTCTTAATACTACAAAATATGTACATAAACACAAGGATTAACTTGGGCCTTTTATTAAGGTAATTAATACTAAAAAACTATTTACATACAAACAAAAAAATTAACTCAATTTTTCTTAATACTCAACAACTATTTACATTTTCACATACAAACAAATTAATTCACTTTTTCTTAATACTAAAAAACTATTTACATATTTACATATAATAATAATAATACAATGACGCTATTATAACTCTGACGTGTTTTATGGCCGAGCTTCTCTCCCAGTTCAAGGTGTGCTCCTTTTTGTTTTTCCTACTATTTACATACAAAAACATTAATTATTTTTTTCTTAATAGTAAGCAATTCTTTACATATTTACATACAAAAAAATTAATTAACTTTTTCCTACTAGCAACTATTTACATTCAAACAAACAAATTAATTCACTATTAGTACTATACACTATTTACATAAAAACAAAAATATTAATCCACTTTTTTTTAAAACTAAATAATTATGTACATAAAAACACCTAATTCCTGTTGAGCAGTTCCGCAAGAATTGTTATATATTGTTTATGGACTGCATCTTTTCAGCATGTCGCTTCTCCTTCCCCTCTTCTTTCCGGATTGCTATTTCGAGCATAGTCTCCTGAACTGTTTTTCTCCTTTCGCCCTCTCTCGCTCTTGCACTTGTACTTGGCTGAACCGGAACTCGCACCTGCACCGCCTGACTGCTCACCATCACCTCCGGCTCTATTGTGTCGTCTATAGCAATTATCGGCACGGCCCACAGTGCCGCGAAGGTGGACAAAAATACAAAAATCGACTATCTTGAAACTTAGATGTTTTGATGTCAAGTTACAGCTAAAACTCCAACTAAGAGAAGTTCATAAGTTATTTTGTGATAAAAACCACTTTCAGCCTCACACACCCCCTCAAAGTACACCTATTTTCTACATACCATTTCATTTCGGCGCTTCGCACATAAAAGTGGTCGCAGTTAAAAATTTGTTAAAAATACATTTGTATTCCTAGCAAGATCAACTTTTGCAATTTGATAAAGATATATGCGACAAACAAAAAAATGTATGGCTCATGAAAAAAAAAATATACAAATATATTTTTTTTATTAATAAATTAATATATGATTAAAAATACCAAAATCCGAAAATTGGTAAACTTTGGAGACAAAAAAAAAACATCATAAAATTCCGTGAAATTTTTTTTTTGTTTATGGTAGTTTGGACCTTCTACTAACAGAAACAATCAAAATCTCTTCCACCTTTTTCCAATATTTGAAAATTTTAAATTTTGAAAAAGTGACTAAATGCCATTTTTTTGCTATTATTTTAGCTGATGTATATTTATAATACTTTATGTGAATGCCCTAAGATCTAAATTTTTGGTTCGCTTTTCAAAAATAAGGTGTTGAAATAAAGCTAAAAGTCCCAAAAAAAATTTTAGAGGTACAGGGTGATTTGAAATGGAAAAATTATCAGCTAATTAAAATAGCTAAATATGCACTACGGTATGGGAGCCAAAAACAAAGGTATACGAAGATTTACATATATGTATGTACATATATACACATATGTACATATATATATATGGAGAGCAATGACACAAGTTTACAAATAATATGTTAACTAATTCGGGTAAGCAAATAAATGCAATCGAGACACCTTACACCGCCCACTGATTAGACGAAAGGCGAATAAAAAGAAAATAAAAATAAATAACATACCTATTACTCTTTATCTGCATAAAGAATAATATTTTGCTTAAGCCACAAACAAAAACAGCTTGCGAAAATGATAGTACAAATGTGTGCACATCAGGGAGGTCCAATTTTTTTATATATACACTAGCAAATACCCGTCCCGCTTCGCAGCGACAAACAAAAGCTTTTATGTTATAATGGGTCTCTCCCTCTACCTTTACCTTTACTTTTACCTTTACTTTTACCTTTACCTTTACCTTTACCTTTACCTTTACCTTTACCTTTACCTTTACCTTTACCTTTACCTTTACCTTTACCTTTACCTTTACCTTTACCTTTACCTTTACCTTTACCTTTACCTTTACCTTTACCTTTACCTTTACCTTTACCTTTACCTTTACCTTTACCTTTACCTTTACCTTTACCTTTACCTTTACCTTTACCTTTACCTTTACCTTTACCTTTACCTTTACCTTTACCTTTACCTTTACCTTTACCTTTACCTTTACCTTTACCTTTACCTTTACTTTTACCTTTACCTTTACCTTTACTTTTACCTTTACCTTTACCTTTACCTTTACCTTTACCTTTACCTTTACCTTTACCTTTACCTTTACCTTTACCTTTACCTTTACCTTTACCTTTACCTTTACCTTTACCTTTACCTTTACCTTTACCTTTACCTTTACCTTTACCTTTACCTTTACCTTTACCTTTACCTTTACCTTTACCTTTACCTTTACCTTTACCTTTACCTTTACCTTTACCTTTACCTTTACCTTTACCTTTACTTTTATCGGGACCACCCATCACCATCCGAGCTCACTACTTGAACCATTTCTGGGAAACCGACTCAAAAAATAACAATGAAAATATCTGTATGTTGAAGCCCTGCTCGACACCTTTCATTTGATACCAATATCGCCTAGAAGCATTCGAGGGTCATCCGGGTCCACGTTTTGACCCATATTTGGGGACCCGGCCTAGGCATCGCAATGAAAATAACTCTATGTTGAAGGCCTGCTCAGCACCTTTCGTTTGATACCCATATTGCTCAAACACTTGCTGGGTCACTCTGGGTCCACATTTGGGCCTATATTCCGGGAAGTTCCCACTTTTTCGAAATTATATATACCCTATTATGTGCGCTAGTACCACGTGAATCTACTGTGAAAATTTCAAAAAGATCGGTTGATTACTTTGGGAGTCCATAAAGGACACACACACACACACACACACATTCATTTTTATATAATAGATATATATATTTTTTTTTTTGATTGAGTCTTCTTATAATTTTTTTCACCTAACTAATCACATTACCTGTGCAAAATTTTAACGTTTTACTATTAGTAGAAAATGTTGCTCAACGCGAGTTTAAAATTTCATTAATAAATTGTATTTGACATATTTTTTCTACCCATTTACACAAAAAAAAAATTTAAATATAAAACATCGATGAGCGCCCTTTAAATTCTAACCGATTTTTCTTAAATTTGAAATTTAAAGTACATTAAGTATGCGTAACAATATACAGAACAAGCCAAAAGGTTTTGGGAACATAACATTTTTTCATTTAAACTTTAACCACCCTAATGCACATACGTATATACGTGTGAAAGTAAGTGAGCGCAGCAGGTAAATCAGCACTTGTTTATCTCACTTCAAAATAAAGTGTCGAAAGCAAAAACGTGAAACTTTTATAATAAATAAATAAAAATGTCAATTAAAATTATAAATAGTGATTTGGTAGATTTATGGTTAGAAACACCCCTTAAAGAAAGAACATCAGTAATTTCTTCTTTTGTTTGTGAAAAGTTAACTAATGTTAAATTTGATTGAAATGATGTGAGATCAAAAGTTTATAGGTTCAATTCTGAAATGAAAAGAAGGTGGAAGGAAGCTGTCTATATAAAAGAGCGATTTATCAATTTTAACCCTTCGTGGCTCCAATGGGTACTCTTTGAAATTGAAGATCCCGATAATGTATTTATTGTATGCTTTTTAATGTGAAAGATTGTAATTGAATATAAATTTTAGATACCAAGCACCAGTACGGGAAAAAGAGGCAGACCGCAAGTAGAGTTTTCGGTAGCTTCAGAAAAGTCAAAATTGCGAAAAATTAGTAAAATACTTGAAGAACATAGTGCGGAAGAAATTACTTATGCAGCACGGAAAGTAACAAAAAATGAAACGAAGCCTGATAACACTATAAAGAAGTGTCTTGAACCCTTTGAAGCGCTGGCCTTATGTTTAGGTTTAGATTTATCGGAAGAAAAATATAATATACTGCGCAAAGTTGTTAACAATATACATGCGGATTTTTTCCCAAGCACGTATGCGTTAAACCAATTAAAACAAAATTTAGTACCACATATAGAAGCGACGGAAACTTCAGCAGAAGTGAATTTAAAGGCTCTTGTACATATTACATCTAAACACATATTAGAAGTTTGCGCAGACAAACATCCTGTAGGCAAACTTTCACTTATATATAAATGGGGAATGGATGGCAGTTCTGGCCACAGTCGATATAAGCAAAAATTCTCCGCGGAAGACCTCTCAGATGAATCTATTTTCGTAATTGCTTTGTTACCACTTAAGTTCGTATAAAATCAATTAGTTTCCAATGTATCTATTCTCTATTTTTCAAATTTTTTCACATTTTAAGGCTCATCGATTCCTCATCAGGTAATGAAATATGGGTCAACCGAACTCCTTCTTCTACGCTCTTCTGTAGGCCAGTGAGATTCGTTTATACGAAAGAAGGAAAGGCGGTAATTCATTCAGAATATAATAAAATAATTCAGATGATTAATGATTTGGAATGTGATATTTTCAAAAATAAGAAGGGAATTGCTGAAATTTCCTACGTCATGCATTGTACTATGATTGACGGTGCAGTAGCTAATGTTTTAACAAACACCAATTCTTCAAGCAGATGATTCATATGTCATGCAAGCCCAACAGAAATGAATAATATTGAACAAAACACAATACCAAATCCAGATCATTATAAATTTGGGTTATCAACCCTCCATTGCTGGATTCGATTCTTTGAATGTCTATTACACATAGCCTACCGTCTGCCTTTTAAGACATGGCAAGTCAGAATGGAAAATAAGGCTAAATTTATTGAAACTAAAACCCGTATCCAAAAAGAGTTCAAAATTAAAACAGGTTTGATAATTGACCAAGTCAAGCAAGGGTTTGGAATAACAAATGATGGACACACAGCTCGACGTTTTTTTGAAAATATTGACGTTGCCGCAGAAATTACTCGTCTGGATAAGTCTTTAATCCATAATTTTTCTCTGGTGCTAAGAGTCCTCTCTTGCGGAAAACAAATAAAAACCCAAGAGTTTAGTGTTTTGTTGAACGAAACAAGAGATTTATACCTTAGAAATTATGGTTGGTATAACATGCCAAGTTCTGTGCATAAAGTTTTAGTACATGGGTGTGATGTAATTAAATACTTTGATTTACCAATAGGTAATGATATTAAAGCTATGTTTTGATTTATTTTTCTTAATCCACCTATTTTATCAGGTTCATTATCAGAAGAAGCCTTAGAATGTTCACACAAAAACATAAGAAAATATCGGCTTAATCATTCTCGAAAAACTGGAAGAGTACAAAGCAATACGGATTTAATGACTCGTTTGATATTATCGTCAGATCCAATAATTGCATTTAAAAGAAATATAAAACAGAGAAACAAATATTTAAAGGGTTCTGATCCCAGCTTTAATAAGTACATTGTTGAAAGTGACGAAGCAGACAAAGACATGGAATCATTGGAATCAGAGATCACTTCCTCCTCTTCTGAGGACTCTGAAACTGAGTCATTGTAAAAAATAGGTATGTTTTTATTAACATATTCTATGTTATTTACATATAACAGCGATTATGCTTTATTTTAGAGAATTTTTTTTTTTCTAAAGGTTAACATGTAAGGAAAACCCTACTTAATTTTTCAAATTATTTTAATGTATTCACTTAGGGAGTAAACTTTCGACCAATTTTGAATATTAACCCTATTTTCTGAACACTTAGCAACAATTATATGCCATATTTCATTTTTAAATAATGATGTGCAAAAACTCGTTTTTTTTTTAATGGGTACCCGTTACAAAAATACCGATTACTTTTTTTAAAATTAGAGTAATATAGACACTTTAGATGTAAAGTTTCAATAAATTCTGACAACTCCTTCATGTTTTCGTAAACACCACAATCAGCAATGATTATGCCTTATTTGTCTTTCATATAGTAATGTAAAAAAATCGTTTTTTTTTAATGGGTACCCGGTACCGAAAAATCAATTTCATTTTTGAAATTAGCATGGCTTAGTCCTTTTAAGTGTAAAGTGTCAACAAGTTCTGAGTACTACTTTGGTTTTTATAAACATATGTCTCCGATGATTATGAGTTATTTTAACTTTTTAAAAAATTATAAAAAAAAATTGTTTTTAATTAACTGGTAACATACGCTGAAAAATGGATTTCTTTTCTGAAATTGGCGTGATATAGTTCTTTGAGGTGTAAAGTTTCAGCCCATTCTGATGACTTCTTCCACTTATATCAACACATGTTCACAATGACTATTTTCATATAAAAATGCAAGAAAAACCCGGTTTTCTCGAAATGAGTAACCGATACCGAAAAACCGATTTCATTTTTGAAATGAGCGTGGCATAATACCTCTAGGTGTGAAGTTTCAGCCAATTCTGACTACTCCTTCTATTTTTGTCCATCATTTGTATGGAGTCGCGGCCTGGCTCACTAAACTGGTGCTGAGAACAAGCTTCTCACACGTATTTAATACGTGAGTTGCATGCGAGCGCAATAATTAAAACCGAACAAAGTGCTTAGTGCATACCCTGTAAAAAAGTGTGCGACGAGTCTCTAAAAAGATTTGTCCGGGAGCGCTCTCTTTCGGGTACAATTAGTCTACAATTGTTCCCAATTGTACCCGAACGGGTACATATGTATACTAATTGTAGACGAATTGTACCCGAAAGGGTTGCATAAAAAAAATAAACAAAGCGTCGATATGTGTTATCCCTTTGCTGTCTGCAACACGACTGGCATTAAAATTCTGTTCTAACACCACTGCGGCGCAATTGATTTTTGGCTCTCAACAACAACTGAAATGAAGAGCATAAGAATACGTGTGAAGAGTGTAAGCCTCAATTTAGTTGGGTTTGCCTACCAGTGGCTTAAGCCGGAATTACAATAGCGCTGTGGCAGTGGCAGTGACTGCTTTTCAAAATCAGCTGATTTTAGAAGCTACGGTTTGCAATGCAGCGGCGCATAATACAGCAGTGGCAGCTAGCAGCACTGCTCCGTTTAGCCCAAATTCTAAATTCGCTGCCACTGCGTTGAAGCGCAGTCAACTTCTAAGCGTTGATGTGAAATTATGTCTGTTTCTGTACTATCCAATGTACTATATTTTTACTAATTTTGTGTCCGTAATTTGATGCAAGCAAGCGGGAGAGAATTTAAGAAGATTTCATACCTTTCATAAGTGATGAAATGAAAAGTTACATATGTATACATAGCCTGATTTAGTATAATTTATAATTTCAATTCTGTTGGTTATTTATGGAAGGATTTATTAGTGTATTGTGCGAAAGACTGAAGCCCATCGTCAACAATCTGATTGGACCTTATTAGTGTGGCTTCAGACCTGGTAAATCTACCATCGACCAGATCTTCACAATACGACAAATACTGGAAAAAACCCATGGAAAAGGAACCGACACACACCATCTCTTTGTCGATTTTAAAGCCGCTTCTGATAGCACGAATGGGAATTGCCTGTATGCCGCAATGTCTGAATTTGGTTTCCCTGCTAAACTTATACGGCTATACCAAATGACGCTGACTAACTCCACCAGCACCGTCAGATTTGGGAAGGACCTCTCCGAGCCGTTCGAGACCAAACGAGGTTTCAGACAAGGTGACTCCCTTTCGTGAGACTTCTTCAATTTGATGCTGGAAAAGATAATACGAGCTGCAGAACTTAACCATACAGGAAGCATTTTATACCACAAGAGTGTACAACTGCTGGCGTACGCCGATGATATCGACATCATTGGCACTAACGCTTGCGCCGTATATTCTTCCTTCTCCAAGCTGGATAAAGAGGCTAAGAAAATGGGTTTAGCGGTCAACGAGGACAAGACCAAGTACCTCCTGTCATCACACAAAGAAACAGCACGCCTTGGCAGCCACGTCAATGTTGATAGCTACAAATTCGAAACTGTTAAGGACTTCGTCTATCAGGTGTTACGACAGCCTTTGCCACAAAATGTGAAATTTGTATCTGAATGTAGGTTCGTGTGAATGTGTGAAGTGGTTCGATTGAGGTTCTGTTAGTAACAGCGTGCTGTATGTTATGTCTATGTTAAATTCTGATCGTCAAACCTCAGATCGAATACGAAATACATGTAAATGTATCTGTGCCTATGTGGTAACTTTCATCGGCAGAAAATAGCGTTTTGTAAGTATATAAGGCCGTTAATCCTTTTTATCGTTCGGAGGATATAAAAGGAGGCCAAATAGGAGAAACGGGACAGAATTGCGAAGTTGCGGTCCGTGTGTAGTGTCAAGTGGTTTTAGTTATACAAAAAAAAAGTAGTGTGGTGTGAAAAAAAAAAGTTATACATTTTTAAATGATTTTAAATAATAAATTAAATAAAATTTAAAAAAAAAAAAAAAAAAAAAAATTCGGTTTATAAAACTGTAAGAGTGTAGAGTGTGGTAATCCGGCGGTAGTGTGTTGGCCACAGTGACCAAATACTCGGAGGCAGGAGTAACCCACTGGCGGAGCAGGAGGAGATTGGAGGTAAGTGAAAGAGAAAAGACGCCCTTAAGATTTAGTCAGACATACGTATGTATGTATGCATATGCATGTGTGCATGTGTGTGTTTGTGGGTACATCGATACTTGCATACATGCAGATGTGGATATGTGTATTCTTACAGGCATATGTATAAAAGTCCCAACACAACCCTTTTCGTCATTACAGGTCGCCGCGAAGGACCTCCCCCAAGTTTGGGCTGGAAAACTAATAAAAATTTCCCACGCAAATCCACCAATAATATTGCACATCCACTAACACGTACATCACACATACAAACTGACTGGTTGCAAATCAAACTCGCCACTTGCAAAAAGATCAAAAAAAAAAAAAAGTCAATCACATACATACACACACTTAACTAACACCACCTAAATTCTGGAGATTGGACCCCTACTGCGCGCGGAGATAGACATATTACACACACATATGTACATACGTTGATATCCACATATTAGCCACTTTGGGCACTCTAGCGGTGCTAAATTCTGGCGGGATCGGAAAAATATACCTACCGACACACACACATACAAATACTTACCAACGCGAAAAATAACTTTGGAAAAAGTCTGGGTTTGTGGCCTAAATCCCAACCGGGATCAACATATCTACATACATGTATGCACGGTTAACATTTTTGGGACAGAAGAGGAGCACATCAAACAAGCAATAGAGGAGTTCGAACACACCCTCATACATACAGACATCGAAACAGGAGGAAGAAAAGGGAAACATCCATTGGCAGCAGGATCAGCGGCGATCACAATTTTTTGGTTAATATTAGCATTATATATCCACACATCTCTTTTTTTTGATAATTTAATTTAATTTCAGTTCATATACCTCTTTCTTTTTGTTGATCCAATCACAATTCCCCTTTTTCTTGCTAGGCATTGCCAGGTTCAATCGCGCAAAAACAAATATATTGGAGCTACTTTGCGCTTCCCGCAAGGCTCACATGTTGTAGTTGTTGTCGGCACCGCGTGTGCTTTCGTGCAAATTTTTTTAATTTAATTGGCCACTTCTGCGTTAACTTTATTTTGTTGTTAAACATTTTCATTTTTTTTATATTTTTTTTATTGCTCCTTATAATTTATTAATATATATTTTTTTTTGGGCATTTCTCTTTTTCTGAATTTTCTTTTGGTTCGCCAATATTGTTTCGTGTGTCCAGATCACCTCGCTCGCTGCTTCTGAATTCGAGCGAGTGATTAGGTTAAGATTTTTGATAGGTATTGGAATAATAGAGAGCCTCACATGTATGTATATATGCACCGAAGTAGGTAGGTACGTATTGAATATTAGGAACGTTCATTTTCTCTCACACTCTAGGTTTGCGAAGCATTGTTGGTACCTTCAACGCTGGATGCACCAGGTGAGTTGTTGCTTTGATCTTCATATTTATTGGAATATTTATGCTCACTTACGTACATACCTCTCCATCACACAAAAATTGTTAGTGGGCTCAAATTGGAGCACTGTTTTGTTTTGCTAACAATTTTCGTGCTAGTGACCTACATTTCTTTTTACATGCGATTACACACATATATACATACATATATTTATAATCAATAGTAACAAGTGTAGATACTTTTTTATATACTTTGGAATAGGTCCAGATGTCCATAATAGTTTACATTAGGGAGAGCCGTAATTTTTGAATTATATGAAGTTTTTTTTTGTATATTATTGTTAGGAGTAAATTAGTTAAAATTTTATCCATTGTTTGCAAATACTTATTTACGCGTTAATTTATAAGTTCGAAAAGTAATGAATTGTATAGGTTTAGGATAATAATTGTTGAAATAAAGGATTGTAAAAATATGTATAAGTGCATCTTGATTTTTGCTATTTGAGTCTGACAAAATATAAGATGCAGAGCTAAAACAATTAAAGTTTTGGTGTGAGTGTTGCTTTGTTAACAGAGGGGAAGTAGGGATGAATCAAATGGATATTAACTGACGCTCTTCAGACCGGAGGACTGAGTTTGGGGGCGCCGTAAGGAAATAGGAGTCAGCACAGCGCCCATGGCTTCGCGTGTTCACGCTGAAGATGGTGGGATAGACTCCATCGGACGTGACAGGGACAGGTTTTTCGGTTTCTACTATTTTCACTTCTTTTCAGCATCCTTTTTTGTACTATCTACCTACAGGCATGAATATCTATTTTTTTGTTTGTGTAACTGTGGGTAAAGGCAGGTGGAAAAGGATCCACCCACCGACGAGCTAGCCCGGGATGCCAGCATGCCGACCCTCCATCTTGCCTCTACCCACCCCAAGCAGTTACCTAACAATGGCGCCCAACGTTAAGTAAATCCACAAAGTTGAATTTTGCGATGACAACATCTATTGCAACAATAACTATTCATGTTTTTCGATTTAAATTTTCTTTCTTTATTTTTTCTTTTTTTTGCAATACTTCATCTTCTTTTTATTTCTCAAAATTTTTTTTTTCTTGTTTTATCGGACAGATGACAGTCAAAGGGGTGGCATCACTTGCCATTTTGGCAAGTGATTTGTACTCTGTTGATTGGCCAGGGGGGATTCCCGCCTAAACTTCATTGCGCCTCCTAGAATCTTCAACAGACCTAGGAGTAGGCACTGAAATTGAGACGGCGAATAATAAATTTTTTTGTTGAAGTGGAGGAAATTGTTTAAGCTACCGTGAGTTTGGTTCATCACTGGGCTTACGTGAGGTTTATAGCTTCATCCAGCTGGGGGTAGAATAGTTGTTGGACTTCGTCATTGAGTGGAACGGCAGCCGCGCCAGGAGCCAGCACTCTGAGCGTGTTGTTCCTCACTCAGTAATGAAGGAAACAACTTGACTTTGACTAGTACGCTGACTGACAATCATACTTAGATACGCTTACTTATACATCCCTACGATAACCTTGCTAGGGCAACAATATTTAATAAAACGTATATACATATAAACATATACATATATACGTATATATCCTTGTTTGATCTTGCTTGATTTTTTTTTTCATTTATCATTTCTAATATTTCTTTTTATTAATAATATTTTTTGTTAATAACTTTCGAGTCACTATCTTAAATTTTTACCTTGCAGTTATTTGTTTTATGAGTTTTGATTTACATTTTTTTATATTCAATTTAATTTTGCTTTTGTGTACACATTTTTTTTAATTTATAATTTTTGAATTTAATTCTTTTATACATTTTTTTGCTTTTTTATTTTTTTTGCTTACGTTCATCAATATAATTATAGTTTTTTTTCGGAGATAATTTTTTTATTTCATTGAATTCTGTTTATTAACTTATTAATTTTTTTACTAAACCCTACTTTATATTTGAATATTTTGATATATTTGAATAATTTTCGTGAATTAAAAACCTTTTACCTTATTAAATTTTTTTAATTATTTTGTTTTTTTTGCGTTATACATTTTGAATTAAAATTTGAATTAGTTATTATAGTTTTAATTATCTTTTTTTCCTCTTATATATTTTGAACTACCACATGATTTTTGATTGAATTGAGTGAATTTTACCTCTGAATTTCTAAATTTTTATTGTTATTTGTTTTGAGAACAAATATTTTCATTTTTTTGGTGAAAAACGATTATATATTTTTTTTATCAAATATTTGCTACGGATTACGGTTAGACTTTTGGTTTTTCTGTTGATGAATTTTTTTATATCATATATTATTGAAAATTTTTTTATTCCTTTTATTTACGGTTATAGATTTGAATTAATAAATCTTTGAAGTTTGAATTTTTTTATTATAAAATAGTGTACATCAAATTTACATTTTTATATACATACTTTTACATATAAAAATACATATTTATTTTAACAACGAAAATTCTTTTCGTTTGAATTGGAGGTCTCTGAGCATTTTTTATTCTCAGCTGTACTAGTTAAAGTTGAATTTGTTTGGTTCATTGCTTTGAGGTTATTGTTACGTGGTTTTTTTTTTTGCTCTTGTTTTGTGTGCAAACGCTTATTGCTATTCGTTCTGGGGTTTGACTTTCCGGTGAATGGAAGAGAGGGAAGAAGAAGCAATTGTTCCTGGTGGCTTGCGTTTAAACTCCGATATTAGGATAACACGTAGCATTTCAAGAGCATTAGATAACCAGGTTGTAGGGTCAATCTTTACCCAAATTGATACCGGGATACCCCACCCAGTAGATTTTCTGCCTACTGACTATCTTAATCGCTGCACCGCTAGGGTCTTCGGTACAGCCGGAAACAGGGAAAGTCGTCAGCAGATAGTAACTATAAGACAAGAGGTATCGGTGAATAGGTCTGACAGCAGCCTGAATTTTTCCATAAAGATTGACCAATTATTTGAAATGTCGGACGATGAACAAAGTGGTTTGCAGCCTGGCGACGGCGGCGCTGGGGCTTCGAAACCTGCGGAAAAGGCGGCTAGTACTCCATGCACTGTGGATGAACTGAGCCGTATGATGACAATGATGATGGCAGAGCAGGGAGAGATGATGGCCCAGTGCATGAACGAGATACGTAGCATGCGTGGTAACGTGGCGAGCCTCAGCGAACGTGTTGCCGGGGTGGAAACCTCCGTTCACTCCAACCGACCGACTATGATGTCAACACCACAAAATGCGACCGGAAGGAGAGACAAAGATTCGGGAGAACGCGACAAAGCTGGTGGAAATTCGGAGCAAGATAGATACCAAACAAACTCACGTCCCTGGAAGAAAATGGATCTTGACAAGTGGCATGTTAAATTCGATGGGACCACGAAAGGCATCACAATAGAAAGTTTTATTTTTAGAGTAGATAAACTGCGTGAACAACACAATATTTCAAAATTTCAACTTTTTACAGATTTTCATTGCTTGGTCACCGGTGACGCCTTGAAGTGGTACTGGCAAATCCTCGAAGACCATGCTGAGGATCCTAGCTTCGGCTATCCGGAGTTGAAAGCCGAGATGTTAGCCCACTTCAAGACGGCCGAGTCTGACTACGAAATAATTAGGGAAATAATGGAAAGAAAGCAATCGAGTCAGGAAACTTTTGATGAATTTTATAGCGACGTACATAACCTAACGTTTCGTCTTAGAAAGAAAATTCCCGAGAAAGAGCTGGTTACCATCATTAGGGGGAATTTGAAATCATACTTAGCCAACCTTACGTTCGCATCTAAAATGGAAAATCTTGCGGAGCTGAAGAGCGAGTGCAAGCGGGCAGAAAGGGTCATGAAAGATAATAAAAGTCGCGCAAAAACTGTTAATGAGTTAGAATTACATGAGTTCGAATTTCAACCAAAGGTAAAGAGTAAGATAGATGAATTAGGTAGGGTGCAACGAAACAAGATGCCACAGCCACCAGGAAACAATCATCTCCCTAATGTGTCTGTGCCATGTAGTCCTAATACGTCACTGTCCAATATCAAATCGTTTTGTCCGTCTCCGTTCCATTTAATGTTATGTTTTTCGTGTGGTTTACCTGTCGATCATTATGAAAAGAACTCTGAAGTAGTCAGTAAATGTACATCGAATTTCCATCAAATGTTTTGTTTTGCCTGTGGTGGTAACTCGTCCTTTTGTGTGTTTAGACCAGGGGCGGGAAACTCCAGGATGGCAGAGTGCTCCGGGAACTCGCGCCAGACCAAGATGCTCCCGGAAGCCAAAAAATAACTATTTTGAAAAGAGAAATTGATAGAGTACAGAAAAAGGTTGAGAAAGAACAGGAAAAGGAAAAAGTGAGTAAACCTATTAAAAGTTTGCATCAAAGAAAAATAGAATACGAAGAAGCTAGCAAAAGAATTTTTTGTGAAGAAATTCTTGAAAGTAGAAATAAAAGAAAATATGACAAAATAAAGAAGTTAAGAGAAAAGAAGAAGAATTTTAAGCGTATTCATAACAAAATAATTTGCACAATAGTCACCATTAAAGGCGATAATAGATTTTTTGCAAAAGCCAAAATTGGTGGTCAGGAGGTGTTAGCTCTCCTTGACTCCGGAGCAGGAGCAAGCTGTTTGGGTAAAAATTGTTCTGCGCTATTAAAAGAAAAAGAAAACTTAATAATACCAGTGAAAGGTCAAAGTATAAGGACGGCAAACGGGGGGGAAACGTCTGTTACAGGCGTGATAACGCTTCCTGTAGAATGGGATGAGATGGAGAGAGATATGGAGTTTCTGATAGTACCTGGTCTAACACAAGAAGTCTATTTAGGTGTTGATTTTTGGCAAGTGTTTGGTATGAATGTTGTGAGTAGGGTAAAAGATGTGCCAACAAAGGTTGTCGTTTCAGAACTCGTGCCAGCCGAAGGCGATTTGTCCTTCGAAGCGGTGCAACATACACTCAACAGGCAAGAAGAAGAAGCCTTAGAACGAGTTAAAGCTAAATTCCCATCCTTTGTGGTATTGGGATTAGGGAAAACTGAGATTGAAGAACACATTATTGAAGTTACAGACGAGCATTTACCAGTGAAACAGAGGTTCTACCCGATATCACCCGCGATACAAAAGCTAGTTTATGCTGAATTAGATCGTATGTTAGAACTAGGAGTGATTGAAGAAAGTAATAGTAGCTGGAGCTCACCAGTCTCACTTGTAATCAAAGGTACAAAAAATCGTTTATGTTTAGATGCTAGGAAGGTTAATGCGCGAACAATAAAAGACGCGTATCCGCTCCCACACATTGATGGTATTTTAAGTCGTTTGCAAAACGATATATTTCAGCAATCGATTTAAAGGATGCCTTTTGGCAAATTCCACTCGAAAGAAGATCTAGAGAGAAGACAGCGTTTACAGTACCGGGTAGACCTCTGTATCACTTTACAGTCATGTCATTTGGGTTGTGCAATGCTGCACAAAGAATGTGCAGACTGATGGACAAGGTAATACCCGCTTCCCTTCGTGAGTCCGTGTTTGTATATTTAGATGATTTGCTTGTTTGTTCAGAGGATTTTGTATCACATTTAGGTTTGTTAGAAAAGGTCGCTAAGTGTCTACGCGAGGCCAAGCTAACTATTAATGTTGAGAAAAGTAAATTCTGCTTTAAAGAGGTTAGGTATCTGGGTTATGTGGTAGGCAACGGATGTATTCGCACAGATCTAAATAAAGTTGCAGCAATGCGAGATTTTCCAGAACCCAAGACCCCAAAGCAACTTAGGAGGTTCCTAGGGATGACAGGCTGGTACCGACGCTTCATAAAAGATTACGCGACCATAGCCGCACCACTACATGAATGTCTTACGAAAGACAAAATAAAGACATTTTCAATGTCGGAAGAGGCAATGAATGCATTCGAAACTTTGAAGCGAAGCCTAATATCAGATCCTGTACTGACTCACCCAGACTTCAACAGACGCTTTTATATACAGTGTGACGCATCGACTGACGGAGTGGGGGGAGTACTATTTCAACTCGACGACGACCATAACGAACGACCTATAGCCTACATGTCCGCTAAGCTAAACCGCGCGCAGCGTAATTACAGTATAACCGAGTTGGAGTGTTATGCGGCGGTGGTGAGCATTAAACGTTTTCGACCATACGTGGAAGGACTACCTTTTACGGTTATCACCGATCATGCTAGTCTGAAGTGGTTGATGAACCAGAAGGATCTGTCCGGGCGATTAGCAAGATGGAGCTTGAAGTTACAAGCATTTGACTTCGAAATTGAGCATCGAAAAGGATCGCAGAATGTCGTGCCGGATGCGTTGTCACGTGCAGACATGGCAGAAATTACCATAAATGACCGAATTTTAGATATATGCTTGGACTCACCTTTTTTCAAGACAACTGAATATGACGAACTGAAAAGGACTGTGACGGAAAATAAGACCAAATTGCCCGACCTTCGTGTTTCAGACGGATTTGTGTACAAAAGAACGCAATTCAACCGGGGAGACGAAACACAAGACGACCATGCCTGGAAACTCTGGGTACCAACTGAATTGCGGCAGGGTCTTGTTGAAGCGTCACATGCCTCACCTTCTGCAGGGCATGGAGGCATACACAAAACATTGAGTAGAATTAGGGAAAGATATTTTTGGCCTGGTATGGTCACTGACGTGCAGTTGCATATTAGCAGCTGTGAAAATTGTAAAACTAATAAAACCCAAAACTCGTTTAAGTAGCCTACGATGGGCAAACAGCACATCACTGAGCGACCTTTTCAACGTCTGTATATTGATTTTATGGGTCCGTATCCGCGTACGTCTAGTGGCAATGTTTATTTGTTTGTGTGTCTTGACCATTTTTCAAAGTTTGTGTTTTTGAAACCGATGCGCAGGGCTACATCAGCTGAATTAACGAAATTCTAGAAACAGAAATTTTTCATATTTTTGGTGTACCAGAGTATATCCATTCTGATAATGGAAAACAGTTCATTTCCGAAACATTTAAAACATTTGTCGCGAAATATGGTACGAATCATATTAAAACCGCGTTTTATTCGCCACAAAGTAACGCAGCCGAGAGAGTTAATAGATCAGTGTTGCAAATGTTAAGGTCTTACCTTAAAGAAAACCAAAAGAATTGGGATAATTATGTTAGCGATGCTGCTTTTGCACTACGTAGTGCAACACATTCGGCTATTGGCAGATCGCCTTATTCGGCTCTCTTTGGCTTGCCAATGATACAGCATGCAACATCTTATGAGCTCTATCGGAAATTAGGTGCTTTAAGAGATTCAGATTGCGAAGTTTTGTCCGGAAAAGAAAGCATTCAATTAATTAGGGAGAAAATTATCAAGGAATTGCGATTAGCCCATGAGCGTAGCGCTAAGGTTTACAATACCCGTAGTAGAGATGTGAAGTTTATTGTAGGACAAGTGGTATACCGCCGTAATTTCAAACAAAGTTCGCAGATGGAAAATTATAATGCCAAATTAGCTCCCAAGCAGGTCAAATGCATAGTACTAAAAGAAATTGGAAATTCTATGTATGAGCTGGGAGACATGAGTGGAAAGAAGATCGGGGTATACCACGCTAAAGGTATATTTGTAGCTTAAATGTTATATTTTGTTTGTTAGTGCTAGGCGTAAAAACTTATTTATCCGTTTGTGTTAGATACTTGTATTGTTATGTCCATATGTATACTTGAATATGTATTTACAGTGCTTTCTAGTCATACTTGACCTTATATTATTGTAATCTTGATTATTTTATATTTTGACATACCCTTTGTGATATTTTATTTATGTTTGAGCTTCAGCTGTGATATTCTTTCATTTTTTTCTTTAAGCTTTACCTGTGATATTTTTTTACATTTCTGACATTTAATACTTTCATTTTTTCTTTAAGCTTTACCTGTGATATTTTTTTACATTTCTGACATTTAATAGAGATCTGTGATATTTAATTGACTATTTATTTATATATTTATTTATTTATTTATTTACTTGACCTTTTGTGATTATTTCTGCAATTATTTATGTATTTTATTTTATCAACCGGACCATTAGGATATATACCAACTGTGACATAGGACTAAGTATCCGTAAGATAGCTTTACATACATGCATGTGTAAGTAGACATACAACCAGTGAATGTTAGAAGTAGATTAGCCATATTCCCACAATATATTGTTAAAGGCCCGGCTTTAGGTCGTGGGTCGAGGCCACACGTTGGGGACAATGAAAGATACAAAGGCTGCGTCTGGATTCCTTTTACGCACTCGTTCCATGATGCAAGCACCATCGACGGCTGCGAGCCTGTTACGACAGCCTTTGCCACAAAATGTAAAATTTGTATCTGAATGTAGGTTCGTGTGAATGTGTGAAGTGGTTCGATTGAGGTTCTGTTAGTAACAGCGTGCTGTATGTTATATGTTGTGTCTATGTTAAATTCTGATCGTCAAACCTCAGATCGAATACGAAATACATGTAAATGTATCTGTGCCTATGTGGTAACTTTCATCGGCAGAAAATAGCGTTTTGTAAGTATATAAGGCCGTTAATCCTTTTTATCATTCGGAGGATATAAAAGGCGGCCAAATAGGAGAAACGGGACAGAATTGCCAAGTTGCGGTCCGTGTGTAGTGTCAAGTGGTTTTAGTTATACAAAAAAAAAAGTAGTGTGGTGTGAAAAAAAAAAGTTATACATTTTTAAATGATTTTAAATAATAAATTAAATAAAAATTTAAAAAAAAAAAAAAAAAATTCGGTTTATAAAACTGTAAGAGTGTAGAGTGTGGTAATCCGGCGGTAGTGTGTTGGCCACAGTGACCAAATACTCGGAGGCAGGAGTAACCCACTGGCGGAGCAGGAGGAGATTGGAGGTAAGTGAAAGAGAAAAGACGCCCTTAAGATTTAGTCAGACATACGTATGTATGTATGCATATGCATGTGTGCATGTGTGCATGTGTGTGATTGTGGGTACATCGATACTTGCATACATGCAGATGTGGATATGTGTATTCTTACAGGCATATGTATAAAAGTCCCAACACAACCCTTTTCGTCATTACAGGTCGCCGCGAAGGACCTCCCCCAAGTTTGGGCTGGAAAACTAATAAAAATTTCCCACGCAAATCCACCAATAATATTGCACATCCACTAACACGTACATCACACATACAAACTGACTGGTTGCAAATCAAACTCGCCACTTGCAAAAAGATCAAAAAAAAAAAAATAGTCAATCACATACATACACACACTTAACTAACACCACCTAAATTCTGGAGATTGGACCCCTACTGCGCGCGGAGATAGACATATTACACACACATATGTATATACGTTGATATCCACATATTAGCCACTTTGGGCACTCTAGCGGTGCTAAATTCTGGCGGGATCGGAAAAATATACCTACCGACACACACACATACAAATACTTACCAACACGAAAAATAACTTTGGAAAAAGTCTGGGTTTGTGGCCTAAATCCCAACCGGGATCAACATATCTACATACATGCATGCACGGTTAACATTTTTGGGACAGAAGAGGAGCACATCAAACAAGCAATAGAGGAGTTCGAACACACACTCATACATACAGACATCGAAACAGGAGGAAGAAAAGGGGAAACATCCATTGGCAGCAGGATCAGCGGCGATCACAATTTTTTGGTTAATATTAGCATTATATAACCACACATCTTTTTTTTTGATAATTTAATTTAATTTCAGTTCATATACCTCTTTCTTTTTGTTGATCCAATCACAATTCCCCTTTTTCTTGCTAGGCATTGCCAGGTTCAATCGCGCAAAAACAAATATATTGGAGCTACTTGGCGCTTCCCGCAAGGCTCCAAATCACATGTTGTAGTTGTTGTCGGCACCGCGTGTGCTTTCGTGCAAATTTTTTTAGTTTAATTGGCCACTTATGCGTTAACTTTATTTTGTTGTTAAACATTTTCATTTTTTATACTCAGCTGTACTAGTACACAGAGTATTATAGTTTTAATCACATAACGGTGGATTGTAACAGAGTGAAATAATCGAGATAGATATAGACTTATATATATCAAAATGATCAGGGTGAAAAGAGAAATCGATTGAGCCATGTCCGTCCGTCCGTCCGTCTGTCCGTCCGTCCGTCTGTCCGTCCGTCTGTAAACACTCTAACTCGCGCAAAAATTGAGATATTTTGATGAAATTTGAAATGCAGGTTGGTATCGAGACTGGGACGGTTGGTATTGAAAATGGGCGAAATCGGACCATGACCACGCCCACTTTTCCTATATAGAAAAAATCGGAAATTTGGTATCTCAGTCACTAATACAGCTGGAGCGATGAAATTTTATCCACGTGTTGAGCTCAGGCCCCTAGGAAAAAATTTGATGACATTTTGGAAAATGGGCGGTGCCACGCCCACTTATTAAGGGTCAAACCTTGCAAGTTTTATATGTCATAACTCAGAAACCGTTGAAGATATATCGATGAAATTTGGTACGCGTGATATACTTAGTCAAATATTTGGACGAAAAATTCCCGAAATCGGTTGAGGGCCACGCCCACTTTTATATATGGCTCTTATAAAGTGACCTAATAAAAACATTTTAAGCGATATCTCTGTCAAATATAAAGGTATATCATTGAAATTTTATAGCAGGAGTCCAACTGCGGACATAAAACGAAAAACACAAAAATTTTGGCAAATGGGCGTGGCACCGCCTCTTTTTATAAACAGGAATATACGAGATTTCTGAGCCCATAACTCGACAAATAATTTATATATAATGACTAAACTTGGTATGTACACTTTTATTACTTGTGGTAATACATGTTGAAAATTTTAGCGAAATCGGTTGACGACCACGCCCACTTTTATATATGGGTATTATAAAGTGACCTAATAAAAACATTTTAAGCGATATCTTTGCCAAATGTAAAGATAATTCATTGAAATTTTGTGGTTTGATTTCTACAATAGACCAGAAACAACAAATAGAAAAATTTTGGAAAATGGGCGTGGCACCGCCTCTTTTTACACAAAGGGATATACGTGATTTCTTAGCCTATAACTCGACAAATAATTGAGATATTATGACGAAACTTGGTTTATACACTTTAATAACATGTGTTAATAGCCACGCAAAAATTTATTGAAATCGGTTTATGACCACGCCTACTTTTTAAGAAAGATATATCTGGAACACTCTTTGGGAATTTGTAACGTGACATCTTTATAACTAGAAGTCAGAAAGGAATGAAATTTTGCACAAAGAATAATATTCATATGCTTAGTTGGATGACTGATAAAAATGTTGAAAATGGGCGTGGCTACGCCCACTTTATGCAGCACTCGCTTTATATAAAGTACACCGTGTTTCCATCAAACGCAAACAAACTATGAAAACATACAGCTGAGTATCTAATGTTCGATTCCACTCGAACTTAGGCTTCCTTACTTGTTTTATATTTTTTTTATTGCTCCTTATAATTTATTAATATATTTTTTTTTTGGCCATTTCTCTTTTTCTGAATTTTCTTTTGGTTCGCCAATATTGTTTCGTGTGTCCAGATCACCTCGCTCGCTGCTTCTGAATTCGAGCGAGTGATTAGGTTAAGATTTTTGATAGGTATTGGAATAATAGAGAGCCTCACATGTATGTATATATGCACCGAAGTAGGTAGGTACGTATTGAATATTAGGAACGTTCATTTTCTCTCACACTCTAGGTTTGCGAAGCATTGTTGGTACCTTCAACGCTGGATGAACCAGGTGAGTTGTTGCTTTGATCTTCATATTTATTGGAATATTTATGCTCACTTACGTACATACCTCTCCATAACACAAAAATTGTTAGTGGGCTCAAATTGGAGCACTGTTTTGTTTTGCTAACAATTTTCGTGCTAGTGACCTACATTTCTTTTTACATGCGATTACACACATATATACATACATATATTTATAATCAATAGTAACAAGTGTAGATACTTTTTTATATACTTTGGAATAGGTCCAGATGTCCATAATAGTTTACATTAGGGAGAGCCGTAATTTTTGAATTATATGAAGTTTTTTTTTGTATATTATTGTTAGGAGTAAATTAGTTAAAATTTTATCCATTGTTTGCAAATACTTATTTACGCGTTAATTTATAAGTTCGAAAAGTAATGAATTGTATAGGTTTAGGATAATAATTGTTGAAATAAAGGATTGTAAAAATATGTATAAGTGCATCTTGATTTTTGCTATTTGAGGTTGACAAGATATAAGATGCAGAGCTAAAACATTTAAAGTTTTGGTGTGAGTGTTGCTTTGGTAACAGAGGGGAAGTAGGGATGAATCAAATGGACATTAACTGACGCTCTTCAGACCGGAGGACTGAGTTTGGGGGCGCCGTAAGGAAATAGGAGTCAGCACAGCGCCCATGGCTTCGCGTGTTCACGCTGAAGAGGGTGGGATAGACTCCATCGGACGTGACAGGGACAGGTTTTTCGGTTTCTACTATTTTCACTTCTTTTTCTTTTCAGCATCCTTTTTTGTACTATCTACCTACAGGCATGAATATCTATTTTTTTGTTTGTGTAACTGTGGGTAAAGGCAGGTGGAAAAGGATCCACCCACCGACGAGCTAGCCCGGGATGCCAGCATGCCGACCCTCCACCTTGCCTCTACCCACCCCAAGCAGTTACCTAACACAGGGAACCAGCATTAACACCAAGAATGATGTCAACACGAAGATCCAACGAAGAATCACGCTTGCCAATAAATACTACTTCGGACTAAGTAGGCAACTGAAAAGTAAAGTCCTCTCTCGACAAACAAAAATCAAACTCTACAGGACGCTCATCGTCCCAGTCCCCATGTACGGCGCAGAAGCATGGACAATTTCAAAATCAGATGAGATGGCACTTGGAGTATTCGAGAGAAAAGTTCTTCGTAAGATTTATGGACCTTTGCGCGTTGGCGTGGGCGAGTATCGACGGAGATTTAACGATGAGCTGTACGAGCTTTACACAGACATCGACATTGTTCAGCGAATAAAGATCCAGCGGCTGCGTTGGGCAGGTCATGTCGTGAGAATGGACGAAGGCGCTCCGGCCAAGAAAGCATTTCTATCGAAACCCGCTGAACGCAAAAGAAAAGGGAGACCTCCCCTGCGTTGGGAAAATCAGGTGGACAGCGATGCTGCCTCCCTAGGTGTTCCCAAGTGGCGCCATGCTGCACGAAACAGAAGCAATTGGCGCGCTCTGTTGGACTCGGCCAGAATCGTCTAGACGGTTAAGCGCCAATCAAGAAGAAAAAGTTATGACATATAAAACTTTCCATGTTTGTCCCTTAATAAGTGGGCGCGGCACCGCCCATTTTCCAAGATTTCATGAAATTTCTTCATAGGGGCCTGAGCTCAACACGTGGGTAAAATTTCATCGCTCCAGCTATATTAGTGACTGAGATACCAAATTTCCGATTTTTTCTCTATAGGAAAAGTAGGCGTGGTCATGGTCCGATTTCGCCCATTTTCAATACCAACCGTCCCAGTCTCGATGCCAACTTGCATTTCAAATTTCATCAAAATATCTCAATTTTTGCGCGAGTTAGAGTGTTTACAGACGGACGCACAGACGGACGGACGGACATGGCTCAATCGATTTCTCTTTTCACCCTGATTATTTTGATATTTATAAGTCTATATCTATCTCGATTATTTCATCCTGTTACAATCCACCGTTATGTGATTAAAACTATAATACTCTGTGTACTAGTACAGCTGAGTATAAAAATGGTGTCTGGGCTATTTAAATGGAGGAGTTATACGACAAAATGTGTATATCTGAACAATCGGTTGTATGGGAGCTATATGTTATAGTGGTTCGATCTTGACAATTTTCGGTAACTCTATTTGGGCCGATATGGGTACAAATGCTTCAAAGTTTCATGTCATTATCTGTTAAAATGGAGAAGTTATACCCCAAAATGTCCATATCTGAACAATCGATTGTATGGGAGCTATATGTTATAGTGGTTCGATATTGATAATTTTCGCTAACCTTTTTTGGGCCAACATGGGTACAAATACTTCAAAATTTCACGCCGTTAGCTATTCAAATGGAGAAATTATACCCCAAAATGTCCATATCTGAACAATCGGTTGTATGGGAGCTATATGTTATAGTGGTTCGATCTTGATAATTTTAGCTAACCTTGGTTGGGACAACATGTGTACAAATACTTCAAAATTTCAAGCCGTTAGCTATTTAAATGGTGAAGTTATACACCAAAATGTCCATATCTGAACAATCGGTTGTATGGGAGCTATATGTTATAGTGGTTTGATCTTGACAATTTTCGCTAACCTTGTTTGGGCCAACATGGGTACAAATACTTCAAAATTTTAACGAAAACGTATTCACAAGTATTTAGAGATTTTGGAACAAAGTTATTTTCTCTATTGTGATGTAAAAGTTTTGAGCGTACTATTGAGAAATGTTTTCTTAGTTTTTGAAGAAATTCATCTGAACAATAGTTTTCATCGTTATTATTATTAGAAATAATAAGTTCACCTGGTAGACGAAGAGTTTGACCATATACTAGTTCTGCTGATGAACATTTTAAATCTTCTTTAATAGAAGTTCTTACGCCTAATAGAATCCAGGGAAGAATTTCAGACCAATGTGTAGAATCATCTGATGCTGTAATAGAAGTTTTTAATGTTCTATGAAATCTCTCAATCATTCCATTAGACTGTGAGTGATATGGAGATGTATGAATTTTGTGTGTACCTAATAGTTTTGTTAATTCTGTGAAGAATTTTGAAGTAAATTGTGAAGCTTGATCAACAGTTATATTTAAAGGGATGCCAAAACGAGGAATATAATTTTGAACAATAGTTTTTGCTATTGTGTTTGTTGTAATATCTTTAAGACTATATGTTTTGGGGCAACGGGAATATCTATCAATTATGGTTAAAATGTAATGATTTCCTTTTGACACAGGTACTGGTCCTACAATATCCATATGTATGTATGAGAAACCACGCTTGAGGATATTTTTCCAAGAATAGAGGAAGTTTTAAGGATTTAGATCTATTAATATTTTCATGTTGAATTAATTGATTTGAACTTAGAGTCTGTTTATTATTTAAATCTGCAAATTGATTTTGATTTTCTTGTTGTGGATCTGTGGATGTATAGTTTCGAGTACGTATAGGTAAACGAGAAAACATGTTGATATCAATTAATATTTGTTAGGAGGAAGAGTTTACAAAATAAATTGTAGGACACATTGATTAAAACAACAAATTAAAGAAAATTATATAAAATATTTAAATTAAGTTTTTGTTTAAAAATTTGCATATGTAGATATAAATGTATTTATATACTAACCCAGCAGTATTCGAGGTAAGGAGGTGCATATTCAGTACAATATTCAGTATGAAAAATAACTTGAAACTGTGTTCAAAAATCATTACCTGAAAAATTAACTGAATACGCAGTGAAGCTTTCATGTGTACTGAATTATTTGATGAACACGCAGTGAAGACTTCAGGGCTATTGAATTTTTCCCTGAAGGCGCAGTGCATTTTTCAGGTGCTAGTAAAATAGAAATCCCAAACGTTTGAATTTTTTGTCATTTGTAAATTAAAATTTTTCGGAAGCGGCCAAACAAAAAAGATTTAAAATAAATCTAAATCAATAACAATGAACAAAAGATAATATCTGATATTATCATCGCTGGCGAAGAAGATTGAACAATGCAGCTAGTTCATAATGACGTGCAAATCTTTAAAAAGTAAGTCCTTGTTGCATAATAATATTCTATACATACATACATACATAAATATGTACCAGAGCTGTAAGAACCTTCAATAAAATTGAAGGATCAATGCGTTGTTAATAACAATGTAAATTTTTACAGCTCTGAACATAATATATCTTGATGGCACATTGATCGCACGTTGTGTTTACTTATTTTATTTGTAGTCGTGGAGAAAATTTCTGAAAATATAGGAACTCCCGAAGTTTTCCGGTTTCAAACATGTTTGAGCCTGAGCAATCGGAAAATAATATTAAACTGGACTTCGAAAAAGACGTGAGAAAATCATTTTTTTCCAAAATATCATTCAATTGTTATACATACTCTTAACCTTTCTGGAATTTTCAGGGCATTCTTTGCAAATCAATACTTATGCTACAAGGCGTTTATGAGCGTCCCAACCGAATACTCTCTGAAGAGCTTTGCGTCGAAAGGAACTACTCTGTGCTGGAATTCTGTAACCAATTTGCGACAATTTTCGTATCGATATCGTAAATTTGCGATCAGTTTACCGATTATCCAGAATCCCAGCACTGGACTCTCTAACAAAAAAAGTACTCAACTAATATGAGTGTCAGTTTTAATTTTATAAGCATTTCATTAATATAGAATTCAATGTTTTAATTTAATTAATTTTACACGTTGCTATACATATTAATATGTATAAATGGTTAACTTGTTTTAATTTAACATGTTTTAATTTTTCATCAAAAATAAATGGTTGTGAATTAATAGTTATTTATTTTATTAGTAAAGAATTGGCAAAGGATTAAGATAAATTTTCCTACTGAAATTCTGCTGAAATTTTAACAACCCAGCAGCATTTGAGGTAAGGCGGTGCATATTCAGTAGAATATTCAGTATGAAAAATACACTGAAACTGAGTTCAAAAATCATGCCTGAAAAAATAACTGAACACGCAGTGAAGGCATCAGGTGTATTGAAATATATGCTATGGAAGTTCTCCCTGCGTAGTCAGCCCTTTTTTCATACAGAAACTCTCCCTTCTCGTTCGGCAGTTTTTAGGTAGTTGATTTTCGACGCCACCTCTATATAAAAACGAAAGCGAAAGTTCAGATTTTGGAACTACATCTCTACTGAATATTCAGTAGGAAATATGTGCTGTTTTCCAGCTGATAAATTCTGCTGGGAAATATTTCCTGTGGATAAGTTAGCTTTCCGTTCACTAGCTTTTTCCTATAGAAGTTCTCCCTGCGTCTTACGACCTTTTTTCATATAGAAACTCTCCCTTCTCTTTCAACTGCTATTTCCTGTAGAAGTGCTCCCTGTGTCTTCAGGCCTTTTTTCGTACAGAAACTCTCCCTTCTCGTTCGGCAGTTTTTAGGTAGTTGATTTTCACCGCCACCTCTATATAAAAACGAAAGGGAAAGTTCAGATTTTGGAACTACATCTATACTGAATATTCATTACGAAATAAGTGCTGTTTTCCAGCTGATAAATACTGCTGGGAAGTATGATATACATATGTATGTATATTCAAACAAAAGACTTAAGATACAAACTTTTTCGAATGAAAATTAAATAAACGTATATCTATGTATAAGTGAATAAATATACAAAGATATAAATATTTATGTTAATACATAAACATCCCAATAAACCAAAGGGCTTGAGAATAATATTATAACAAGCTTACAAATATAAGCGTTAAGCTTGAGGAATGCTTGTGTAAAGTATTGAAAAAGACTTAAGAATAATTGTAGAAAAATCAAAACGGCACCCTTTTTATAAGCTTACAAATGTAATTGTAGAAAAATATTACTTGTGAAAGCTTGTTGTAAGCTTATACATACAATTGTATGTATAAATAGTAGAAAAAAGAAAAAAATAAATTTTTATTTGCATTTTTCTTTTCATTTTCTTTCCTTCTTCACCTTTACTTCAATTTTCTTTATTTTATATTCTCCTCCTGTTTCGAACCATGACATCAACCTGAACTGTATCATATAGTAGGACATTCAACATTATATTGAATTTTATTGAGGCTTTTATACTTCCCTTTTCCGAAACAGGAATAATGAATTATATGAATCATTGTAAAACCAAAATTAAAAAAAATTTTACATCAAGCTTAAAACAATCTTACTATTAATAGTTTTTTAAGCTTTCATTGCAAGTGTAAAGTAAGCTTATTGTAATATTGTTTTCAAGCTTGTGCTCCTCAATTATTACAATCATGCTTGTGAATAAGCTTACAATTAAGCTTATAAAAACTGTATTGCAATAAACTTACAATGGACAGTTGTTATAAGCTTGTTCTCAAGTTTTATTACATTTCGCTTACCTCCTGGTCTGTTGGGATAAAATTGAATGATACAGCTCACCAAATCAAAGTTGTTCAATTGTTTTTGTGAGAAACGATGCAATTAGTTCAAATGCTTCTTTTTGATATGTATTTTATCAATGATGTTGATAATGAAATTAAAAATCGTGATTATTGATATTAAGCGTGATAGATTGTGTTGTTGATAAAATGCTGGGTAGGTTCAATGATATGTCGACGGTTTTAAAATATGACGAGCAAACTTTTTTGTGATTTGTTTAATTTTTATAAATATATTATTGCTAAATTATTGTTTTATTTTTAATTTTTAGTTAGTCAGATTAATTATTGTTTCGTATATTTAATTGTAGTCGAGATTTTCAATGGCAGCGATATGATTCATGTATGTATGTATAATTCATCAGCGCTCAGAAAAATTTAAATATTTTGCTTGAAATTCTGGTATTTTAACGTAATATGATGATGATGTTTCATAAGTAGGTTCGCAGGATCGCCAATTATAGTTGTTATTCAACTATTTTATTTTATATAAAATAATTAATTTATTTTGTTAAAATTTATTTAACATATTTACATATTTTGATAGATAAAATTCTAATGAAATCTCCAAAGAAAATTTTTAATATTTCAAATTACAAATAAACAAAATCGTTTAAACAAATAAAATATTTTAAACATAAGGTATTATATACTAAAGTATATATCCCTACATCGGTATATATTTTGGTGGGTCCCCCACGCTTCCTTCTGGTACTTTCGACAAAAATTTTTTGGCACAAAGTTATAATACCATTTCGTTCTCATGAAAGGTATAAAAAGTGGGCATCAAAATAGTAAGTAAATTTATGCCACCACGTGTCCAAGGTAAAAGGAAACAGACCTAATATATAAAGAAGTCACTGACAAATACTGCGAATGCTGTATTGTGTTTGTTCTGGCAGTCACTGCTCATATTAGCTGCATCAGATGATTTTTATTAAAACTGTCACTCGATTTGCCATTCTAGCAGGTCGATGGCGGATCAAGCAATGCGTGTATGTTTCCTACATACGTATATATGTTTGTTTGTAGGTATGTACACACATATGCGTGTTTTCATACATCCCTGTAAAAATCATAGGGTTATATGATCCATTTTGTGGTAGGTAGAAGTACTTTCAAAGTGATTATAAACATAGCCCAGCGATCGGCAGCGCTGGCAGAGCAACCAACTCACGCGCAAAAATTTTTGTGGTAGTGTGCGTGCACAAGCAGAGTACTGGAAAACACTAGGCAAAAATTAACAAGTTGTTGGTATGCTTAAAACAGTGATGCACACCGCCGACTGCGCTACTTACACAAGCGCAACATATTTTTGCATTAGTGTGCGCGTATAAGCAGATGTCGCATACCTATTGCTCAGAAAAAAGAAAAAAATTCTTTGCGCGATCGATGTACACAGCATGAAATTCAAGCGCAGACTAATTGGTTGTAGGCGTCGCAATTGCTTGCTAGCAGCACACACACGACTCGTATGTGTAGCCGAGCAGCTCCGTTTTGCTCCGTATTGCTCTTTCGTTCAACACTGGCTTAAAAGGAGAAGGGAATTGTATTTTTACTTGTAAGTGTTAAATGCAAAATTAAAATAAATAAAAAAAAAGGATTCACTAAATATTTATTAAAAAAAAATTCCAAAAGCTTAAAAAAATCATTTGAACTCACTCATTACTTACACATTACAGCCAAAAATTGACAAGAAATTCAGGTATGGGGGAACTATTTGTTTTTTTTTTATTTTTTTTTTTGCAATTTGTAGTAATTGAACCAAATCTGGCTGAATGACAGCTGGTCAAATTCAAAATTAAGTTATTTTTTTTGCGATTTTTGAAATAAATTTGATTTTCAAATTAAGTAAAAATCCGCGAATTTTTATTCTTTTAAAAATTAG
Source organism: Urophora cardui (assembly GCA_960531455.1). Lineage (NCBI taxonomy): Eukaryota > Metazoa > Arthropoda > Insecta > Diptera > Tephritidae > Urophora > Urophora cardui. The sequence goes on along the minus strand of OY482675.1, from coordinate 17,804,547 downwards.
CAAATACGGATGGACGGACGGACGGATAGAGGGAAATGACTTAAATTGCAACGATTTTTAATTACTTGTACTTTCTTGATTTAAAAGCTCATCAATATCTATTTCTTCATTATACTGTTTTATCAAAAGTAAGTTTTCTAAATTCTTATCTGTTATACGATTTCTGTTTTTAGACTTAATGTGTTTCATTATAGAAAATGAGCTTTCGCAGTAGTATGTAGTACCGAGCATTGAAAACAAACGTAAAGCACATTTTTTTGAGTAGCTGTATTTATTTCCATCGATATTTTTCCAAAATTCTACCCCATTACTAAGAGGAATTAAAAAATCATTTCTCATTTCTTCTAGTTCACGTTGGATGTCGGTCATATGTTTTTCCACATTACATGTAAGTGGATTTTGAAAAAATTCATTTTCATGGTTGATGCTTTGTAAGTCTTTGAACTGTTTGTTAATACTTTGTAACAGCACTTGAAATAAGTCTTCAAAGACATCAAGATCCTACGTGTCATTTTATTTAAATATTTCTAAAGTTTTTGGCCAATTAGAAAAATCGCGGTTCTTAAATTGCGCGTATAGAACATCAAGATTTAGTTTAAACTTTGTTATTGAAGATGACAGACTTATTATATCTTTATTTTGGCCTTGCATAGACAGATTAAGTCTGTTTATATACTGAGTTATATCGCAAATAAAACCTAACTTTAATAAGAACTCCTTGCTCGACAGAATGCTTACGAATTCGGCGGATTTATCTTTTGATCGAAGAAACTCGCAAACTTCTGCTCGAAGTTCAAAAAGCCTCCCGAGGCTTCTCCCGGTACTAAACCAACGTACATTCGTATGCAAAAGCAAATCTTCATGATCTGCATTTACTTCATCCAAAAATAATTTTAATTGTCTATGAGTCAATGAATTCTTCCCTCCTCTTAGTGAGTTTATAATTTTCGTGCATTTTTCAATGACATCACAAACGTTTAAGCTTTTAGCAAATATAGCTTCTTGGTGAATAAGACAGTGCATTGTAGGAGCATTAATTCCATTTTTTAGCAATTGTCCTATAACCCCCTTGATTTTCCTTACCATAACTTTTGCACCGTCTGTACAAATCGACGATAATTTTTGCTTTTCAGCAAAACTAAAAAGCGACTCACTTAAATCACTATAAATTGCTACTCCGTTTGCATTGCTGTGTAGTGGTTTTAATGCAAATAAATAAATATTGGTATAAAGTTTTTACACATATTGCCAGTTGAGCAATATCACAGATATCGGTACTTTCATCCAAGCTTATCAAAAAAAAATCACAATTCAAAATTTTGTGTTTGATTTTTGTTTTTACGAATGCACCTAATGCTTCCGTACGTCACACTATTGTTCGTGCAGAGACATTCATATCTTTTATAGATTTACACAAAGTTTTACCTTCCTCTCCATAGCATTGCAATACAGACTGCATAAGTTCTTTAATAAATTCGCCATCAACAAAAGGACAACACTTTTTGGCTAATGCTAGAGATACAACATAAGATGCCTTTTCATTTTCTGCTTCCCTCCTACGCTTTGTCGGTACTGAATACTCTTCCCATATTTTCCAATTTCTTTCCTCTATCATCTTTTTGAGTTCAGCTAATTTACATTTGCGCTCATCGCCTTTAGAAATTTCGAAATCCGGATGTTTTTTCTGGTAGTGGTTTTTGATAGCGCTTTGCTTAATAAATTTAAAAATCTGAAAGCATATCAAACACTGGGGTTCATAATAGGGGTTTAAGTAAAAAAAAATTTAATTCCCATTCGCTTCTAAAAGTGCGCATTTCGTCTAGTTTGCCTTGTGTATGAAAAAAAAAAATTATCCGCATGTCAACCTTATAGCCCAGTTAGTCGAGAACGTGTGGTCCGCTCGCTGACGCAAACGCTCGTATGCAATTTTTAGGATTTTTTGAGCCCGTAGCAATCAGCTGTTTTACTCACACATATTTACATATATATATAGTTTGTTTACATTTTGGCAGGGTTGCCGTTTAGTCATTTTTGAACAAACAAGATTTTTACTAATCTTCAAAGTGTTATGCGGATTACTCTTCAATTCACAACTGTGCATTATTTGCCAAATGGCAAGAAAATATTAATTTAATCGTTTTTAAAGTTATCGTTGACGACTTTTTATACTCAGCTGTACTAGTACACAGAGTATTATAGTTTTAATCACATAACGGTGGATTGTAACAGAATGAAATAATCGAGATAGATATAGACTTATATATATCAAAATGATCAGGGTGAAAAGAGAAATCGATTGAGCCATGTCCGTCCGTCCGTCCGCCTGTAAACACTCTAACTCGCTCAAAAATTGAGATATTTTGATGAAATTTGAAATGCAAGTTGGTATCGAGACTGGGACGGTTGGTATTGAAAATGGGCGAAATCGGACCATGACCACGCCCACTTTTCCTATATAGAAAAAATCGGAAATCTGGTATCTCAGTCACTAATATAGCTGGAGCGATGAAATTTTACCCACGTGTTGAGCTCAGACCCCTAGAAAGAAATCTGATGAAATTTTGGAAAATGGGCGGTGCCACGCCCACTTATAAAGGGTCAAACATGGAAAGTTTTATATGTCATAACTCAGAAACCGTTGGAGATATATCGATGAAATTTGGTACGCGTGATTTACTTACTCAGGCAAACGTTTGGACGGAAAATAGTTAAAATCGGTTGACGGCCACGCCCACTTTTATATATGTGTATTATAAAGTGGCCTAATAAAAACATTTTAAGCGATATCTCTGTCAAATATAAAGATATGTCATTGAAATTTTATAGCAGAAGTCCAACTGCGGACATAAAATGAAAAACACAAAAATTTTGGAAAATGGGCGTGGCACCGCCTCTTATTAGAAACAGGAATATACGAGATTTCTGAGCCCATAACTCGACAAATAATTTATATATAATGACGAAACTTGGTGTGTACACTTTTTTTCCTTGTAGTAATACATGTTAAAAATTTTAGCGAAATCGGTTGACGACCACTCCCACTTTTATATATGGGTATTATAAAGTGGCCTAATAAAAACATTTAAAGCGATATCTTTGTCAAATATAAAGATAATTCATAGAAATTTTGTGGCATGAGTTCCACAATAGACCTGAAACAAAAAATATAAAAATTTTGGAAGATGGGCGTGGCACCGCCTCTTTTTAGATAAAGGAATATACGAGATTTCTTAGCCTATAACTCGACAAATAATTGAGATATTGTGACGAAACTTGGTTTATACACTTTTATATCTTATGTTAATAGACACGCAAAAATTTATTGAAATCGGCCTACTTTTTAACAAAGATATTTCTGGAACACCCTTTGGGAATTTTTAACGTGACATCTTTGTAACTCATAAAGGGATAAAATTTTACACAAAGAATAATATTCATAAGCTTAGTTGGATGACTGATAAAAATATTGAAAATGGGCGTGGCTACGCCCACTTTATGCGGCACTCGCTTTATATAAAATACGCCGTGTTTCCATCAAACGCAAAAAACAATGAAAACATACAGATGAGTATCTAATGTTCGATTCCACTCGAACTTAGGCTTCCTTACTTGTTTTTATTAATTAAGTTACTTTTTTACGGCTTAGTTGGTAATTAAAACACATTTTTCTTGTAATTTTGTTGCTGCCCAATATATTTCCATCACACCTTGGTGATAGCTATCAAGGACTAAAACATAAAATAACAAAAAACACAGTCAGAACATTAAATTTACAATTGAAAATCCATAAAAAAATTATATTGGGAAGCAACAAGATTCTTACAAAAATCTGTGTTTAATTAAGAAATCTGTACTGAGTTTCTGTAACTCATACCTTTTCTAGTATATATATATGTTTTCCTAATTCAGTTATTTCCATTCATTTCCAATTTCAAAAATTACAATTACAACCTAACCTAAAAATCAAATTGTCAAAACAGCGTATCAGCTGTTTCTTGCGAATGTTTACGATTTTGTGTTCAATTACTTTGGTTGATAATTTTCTCTTTTTCTCGTTTTTACTCTTAATTTGACATTGACACTCTTTTTGCAAGTACTTGCAAGTAAAGTTGTTGAACAAAGCTATTATCTTGTTATTAATTTATATATATATATATATATATTTACATTTTGTTTATAAACGTTTTCTTTCCTTTCTTTTTAAAAATTAAAGTAATAATAAATGGTTCGTTTAAGTAGACATACTATTTTTTCCATGTGAACACATTCATATATGTATATTCGATAACATTTTACAATCTTCTTGAGTAAATTGTATAATGCTCTGAAAATTACTGTTTAAATATTTAATAACTAAAAATGTTCAACTGGCAACCCTTCTACCTTGCAACCATGCGAGCGATCAGCTGACACATTTTTACGTAAAAAATCAAAATGATTTTGATTTCTGCGGTACGGGCTTCTGCGTCGTACGTCGTTGAATAATCGGTTACATACAAATCTCATTAAATAGGTTGGATCAGCTGACACGGTACACGGGTTTACGTTCTCGACTAACTGGGCTATTACCTTTCAACGCACAAGTGCAAACTGGTTCGCGGCCAGCGCAGCGATAGCTTGCTAGCAGCGCACAGACGATCTATGCATGAGAAACGAGTGGCCCTAAAATGGCCCAGCTGCCGATAACCGACATAGACCTAAGCGAGCGACTCGTTTATCTGCATCGGCTCGTAGTTAGCCGAACATTGCTACGAAAACCGAATGTATGTATATCGCGATAACGACGAAGCAAGTGCGTACATTTGTATGTATGTATGTATATACATATGCATGCTCGTTTGAACGTGCACGATTTAGTAATAATGAGATATTGAACGCGACACAACATGTTGGTGATTGCGCTAGAAAAATTTAATTACTTTATTTTTATTAAAGAAACGCTTACTTATGTATGTATGTAATGACAATAATCAAACTGCATTGGCAGTTGTTCAGAGATTATTAAATTTCATTAATTTTAGTACCTACTCCATGAATTAATCCCATGTAGATTGGATTACTAGGGTGTCATGCGGAAATCGGATTATGTGATCCCTGCCTAGGACATCGCCATGTTAAATGGACCATATTTTTTATATGAAATGTGGCAGGTTGAGGAGTACTCGGTGCGTGCATAGAGTACTCGGCTTTTTTGCAGGAATATGCCGCTAATACATAACTAGAAAGGCATAACCGCATGTCATTGGACGAACGTCTATTGTAAACCACAATCTGATATCAACTGATCGAATGCTAGCGATAGGGCTGGGTAAGTCGACTTCGACTTTAATCGATTATCGACTTTTTGCTTTAAAAAAGTCGACTTCTACAATCGATTGTTGTGTGTGCAAGTCAGTCGGAAATCGATTAATTGGCTCTGTTGCCGCCGTCTGAGTCGGTCTAATGAACTAGTCCCTTCATTTCACTGTATACTGCTGGGTTATTCGATCACGCCATATACTCATACTAATGAACTTAAATACTCTTCTATTTTACATTATTCTCAATCTATTATATAAAAATGAATGTGTGTGTGTGTGTGTCCTTTATGGACTCCCAAAGTAATCAACCGATCTTTTTGAAATTTTCACAGTAGATTCACGTGGTACTAGCGCACATAAAAGGGTATATAGAATTTCGAAAAAGTGGGAACTTCCCGGAATATAGGCCCAAATGTGGACCCAGAGTGACCCAGCAAGTGTTTGGGCAATATGGGTATCAAACGAAAGGTGCTGAGCAGGCCTTCAACATAGAGTTATTTTCATTGCGATGCCTAGGCCGGGTCCCCAAATATGGGTCAAAACGTGGACCCGGATGACCCTCGAATGCTTCTAGGCGATATTGGTATCAAATGAAAGGTGTCGAGCAGGGCTTCAACATACAGACATTTTCATTGTTATTTTTTGAGTCGGTTTCACAGAAATGGTTCAAGCAGTGAGCTCGGATGGTGATGGGTGGTCCCGATAAAGGTAAAGGTAAAGGTAAAGGTAAAGGTAAAGGTAAAGGTAAAGGTAAAGGTAAAGGTAAAGGTAAAAGTAAAGGTAAAGGTAAAGGTAAAGGTAAAGGTAAAGGTAAAGGTAAAGGTAAAGGTAAAGGTAAAGGTAAAGGTAAAGGTAAAGGTAAAGGTAAAGGTAAAGGTAAAGGTAAAGGTAAAGGTAAAGGTAAAGGTAAAGGTAAAGGTAAAGGTAAAGGTAAAGGTAAAGGTAAAGGTAAAGGTAAAGGTAAAGGTAAAGGTAAAGGTAAAGGTAAAGGTAAAGGTAAAGGTAAAGGTAAATGTAAAGGTAAAGGTAAAGGTAAATGTAAATGTAAATGTAAATGTAAATGTAAATGTAAATGTAAAGGTAAAGGTAAAGGTAAAGGTAAAGGTAAAGGTAAAGGTAAAGGTAAAGGTAAAGGTAAAGGTAAAGGTAAAGGTAAAGGTAAAGGTAAAGGTAAAGGTAAAGGTAAAGGTAAAGGTAAAGGTAAAGGTAAAGGTAAAGGTAAAGGTAAAGGTAAAGGTAAAGGTAAAGGTAAAGGTAAAGGTAAAGGTAAAGGTAAAGGTAAAGGTAAAGGTAAAGGTAAAGGTAAAGGTAAAGGTAAAGGTAAAGGTAAAGGTAGAGGTAAAGGTAAAGGTAAAGGTAAAGGTAAAGGTAAAGGTAAATGTAAATGTAAAGGTAAAGGTAAAGGTAAAGGTAAAGGTAAAGGTAAAGGTAAAGGTAAAGGTAAAGGTAAAGGTAAAGGTAAAGGTAAAGGTAAAGGTAAAGGTAAAGGTAAAGGTAAAGGTAAAGGTAAAGGTAAAGGTAAAGGTAAAGGTAAAGGTAAATGTAAAGGTAAAGGTAAAGGTAAAGGTAAAGGTAAAGGTAAAGGTAAAGGTAAAGGTAAAGGTAAAGGTAAAGGTAAAGGTAAAGGTAAAGGTAAAGGTAAAGGTAAAGGTAAAGGTAAAGGTAAAGGTAAAGGTAGAGGTAAAGGTAAAGGTAAAGGTAAAGGTAAAGGTAAAGGTAAAGGTAAAGGTAGGGCTAAAGGTAAAGGTAAAGGTAAAGGTAAAGGTAAAGGTAAAGGTAAAGGTAAAGGTAAAGGTAAAGGTAAAGGCAAAGGTAAAGGTAAATGTAAAGGTAAAGGTAAAGGTAAAGGTAAAGGTAAAGGTAAAGGTAAAGGTAAAGGTAAAGGTAAAGGTAAAGGTAAAGGTAAAGGTAAAGGTAAAGGTAAAGGTAAAGGTAAAGGTAAAGGTAAAGGTAAAGGTAAAGGTAAAGGTAAAGGTAAAGGTAAAGGTAAAGGTAAAGGTAAAGGTAAAGGTAAAGGTAAAGGTAAAGGTAAAGGTAAAGGTAAAGGTAAAGGTAAAGGTAAAGGTAAAGGTAAAGGTAAAGGTAAAGGTAAAGGTAAAGGTAAAGGTAAAGGTAAAGGTAAAGGTAAAGGTAAAGGTAAAGGTAAAGGTAAAGGTAAAGGTAAAGGTAAAGGTAAAGGTAAAGGTAAAGGTAAAGGTAAAGGTAAAGGTAAAGGTAAAGGTAAAGGTAAAGGTAAAGGTAAAGGTAAAGGTAAAGGTAAAGGTAAAGGTAAAGGTAAAGGTAAAGGTAAAGGTAAAGGTAAAGGTAAAGGTAAAGGTAAAGGTAAAGGTAAAGGTAAAGGTAAAGGTAAAGGTAAAGGTAAAGGTAAAGGTAAAGGTAAAGGTAAAGGTAAAGGTAAAGGTAAAGGTAAAGGTAAAGGTAAAGGTAAAGGTAAAGGTAAAGGTAAAGGTAAAGGTAAAGGTAAAGGTAAAGGTAAAGGTAAAGGTAAAGGTAAAGGTAAAGGTATAGGTAAAGGTAAAGGTAAAGGTAAAGGTAAAGGTAAAGGTAAGGGTAAAGGTAAAGGTAAAGGTAAAGGTAAAGGTAAAGGTAAAGGTAAAGGTAAAGGTAAAGGTAGAGGTAAAGGTAAAGGTAAAGGTAAAGGTAAAGGTAAAGGTAAAGGTAAAGGTAAAGGTAAAGGTAAAGGTAAAGGTAAAGGTAAATGTAAAGGTAAAGGTAAAGGTAAAGGTAAAGGTAAAGGTAAAGGTAAAGGTAAAGGTAAAGGTAAAGGTAAAGGTAAAGGTAAAGGTAAAGGTAAAGGTAAAGGTAAAGGTAAATGTAAAGGTAAAGGTAAAGGCGAAGGTAAATGTAAAGGTAAAGGTAAAGGTAAAGGTAAAGGTAAAGGTAAAGGTAAAGGTAAAGGTAAAGGTAAAGGTAAAGGTAAAGGTAAAGGTAAAGGTAAAAGTAGAGGGAAATGGGAAACACTTTTTTGGTCGCTGCGAAGCGGGACGGGTATTTGCTAGTATATATATAAATTCTCCAGTTAAGCGGACAAGGACGTTAAACTATTTTCTGTAATAAATCCTTGGATACATAACCCACAAGAACGGACATTACAAGTTAATTGAAATCAGACCATGTGTGTAAATTCCCTCATTCATGACAGGTATCCATAACGTCCGGTCGAAGACAACCGCGGTCTTAATTATTTTATTTTAAACAATTAGAAATGTCTGAAATCCAATGAGGTTTTTTCTTGTAATGTTTTTTATAAATTTTCGTACTGTACTAATGAGGTCATCTTTTTTAGAAAGGATTGTTTTAGAAGGTAAAGCATTATCCACAACCTTTCTATTTTATCTAGAATCGTTGACCTTTACGTGTGAAAAAAAGACTTTTGAATACTCATGGATACTCATCGACTTTGTTCGAATATCTCTCTTCTCAGTCACCCCCACATTGGTCCTCTAGTTGATATAATTACGGGCTACTGCGTCATGGGTATCCATGGATCGCACATGGTTCTCCTTACCAACGATTTATGTCGAAACTGCAGGGATGAGGAGGAGGTATAAAGTGTAGAGCTCCTGTCCCGCTCTTACTCCATGTACGCTTGCTCGACAGATGAACCTTTGGATGTCTGGAATAGCTTGAAAACATAAAATTTTTTGACGTTTTACCCCATACGAAGCGGATAGCTGGTTCACTTTCATAGGCGTCCAATCTCCGTCTACATGGTGTGTAATCCAGAGATCCACGTAGTATCACAACTGGTTATGAGGCCTACTAAAATAGGTACTTAATTATAGTAAATGTGTTTGCGCTGTAGCAAGTGGAAAACATTGTCCACTATTTCCTTCAACAAATCTTCTTATGTTTCCGTTAGGATCAGTTGCTTGCCCTCTTTATTCCTCGGATGTTATTCCACAAAATGTAAATCCTGATCTTCGCACTGTACGAGCGGTGGCAGCCACTAATACCTAACATTGTCCGAATAGCATTTAACGCCAACTAATTATTTTTACTTAACTGGACCTGCTTCTGCTCCTTTTCCTTCACATTTCTATAACTCATTCGGAAAATAATTGAAATTTTAACACTTATTATTAAATATAATACTAAAGTAAAAGCGTGTCCGGTTACTGGCATAGTAGGTTTTTTAAGGCTTTCCAGTAACCGGACACAGTGTCCGGTTATTGGAAAACACTCTAATTGTCGTGCCAGTAACCGGACAGGTGAATATACTAAAATATGTAATATTTTCTAATGATTTTATGCTGTTATTACGTATTTTTATCATTATTGTGCATGAAAACAGCCTTTTGAAACACTTTTGTCAATAAATTTTAATAAAAACTTACTTGAAAGAAATGAAGCGCCACTAGGAAAAAAATAAGAAATCACACGTTTTCACACTTCACTTCATACACGCAAACTAAATGTGATGCCACAAGGATTTCTTTTGAAAATAAAACGAAAACCAAGTGGCGAATTTGTTTAAAATTAATGGCTAATTTGATTGCAGTTTTCAAAATTAAGAAAAAATAAACGGTTTTCTTATTTTAAATGAAAAATGAAATGAAATGAAGTGGTAAAAGACAAAAGTGTCCGGTTACTGGGGGGTGGTCGGTTACCGGCATAGTTACCCTATATAAGAAATATTCTTGCTTTAGAAGTACAGTAGTTGTATCGTCGCGAAGGGTTTCATACATATTGTTTTAAAGCTCCGTAAACTCGCTTTTCCTGAATAAAACTGAATTCATTAGATAAAGCTAACTTGCTCTTAAAGTGTGTATTAATTTAATTGGCAAGTGCCTAAATACCTATATTATTGCGACGACGATAACAGGCTCGACTAATCGACTTGTTTACTACCGCTGCCTCTCAAACGTCAAAAGACCCGAAAGCAAGCCAGATCTAGGAAGGTAGGCGCATAGGCGAATTCAGAAATTTCTCATGTATTTTGCTATTGTGATTGGTAAAGTGTAATGTAAAAATAATAGCCCTGTTTTTATTTAAGCGCATATACATCTGCGCTTAAATTTTGTATGGATTTCTATGCGCATATCTCTATCCGCAATAACACAGACCTATTTCATTGTGATTTCTTCACCGGATCTCCTGATATGGGTCAAAACGTGGATCTGGATGACCCCGGGATGTGTCTGAGGGATATTTGTATCAAATGAAAGGTGATGGGCACGGCTTCAACACAGAGAAAAAAATATTTTCATTGTGATGCCAAGACCGGGTCATCAAGTAGACCCAGATAACTCCGGAATAACTTAACTTGACTTGACTTGATTTGGATTAACTATTATTCGTCATTGCGAAGCAACGGCTATTTTCTAGTATATTTATATTGGCGGTATAATTTTTTCGGAACTAATATATAAAAGAAAGCTTCTCACAAAAAAAAAGCATACACATTACAGCCAGCAAACCAAGAAAACAAGCATTCGCGCTTCGGAGTCGGCACTGTGGGCCCACTTAATTTGTAGGAAAAACAAGTAAGGAATCCTAAGTTCGAGTGGAATCGAACATTAGATACTCAGCTGTATGCTTTAATTGTTTGTTTGCGTTTGATGGAAACACGGTGTATTTTATATAAAGCGAGTGCTGCATAAAGTGGGCGTAGCCACGCCCATTTTCTAAATCTTTGTCAGTCATCCAACTAAGCTTATGAATATTATTCTTTGTGCAAAATTTCATCCCTTTATGAGTTACAAAGATGTCACGTTAGAAATTCCAAAAGGGTGTTCCAGAAATATCTTTGTTAAAAAGTAGGCGTGGTCATAAACCGATTTCAATAAATTTTTGCGTGTCTATTAACACAAGTTATAAAAGTGTATAAACCAAGTTTCGTCATAATATCTCAATTATTTGTCGAGTTATGGGCTCTGAAATCTCGTTGATTTCTTTGTCTGAAAAGAGGCGGTGCCACGCCCATTTTTCGAAATTTTTCTATTTTTTGTTTCCGATCTATTGTAGAACTCATGCCACAAAATTTCAATGAATTATCTTTATATTTGACAAAGATATCGCTTAAAATGTTTTTACTAGGCCACTTTATGATACCCATATATAAAAGTGGGCGTGATCGTCAACCGATTTCGCTAAAATTTTGAACATGTATTACCACAAGTAATAAAAGTGTATACACCAAGTTTCGTCATAATATATCGATTATTTGTCGAGTTATGGGCTCAGAAATCTCGTATATTCCTGCTTCTAAAAGGAGGCGGTGCCACGCCCATTTTCCAAAATTTTTGTATTTTTTGTTTTATGTCCATAGTTGGACACCTTCCATAAAATTTAAATGATATATCTTTATATTTGACAGAGATATCGCTTAATATGTTTTTATTAGGTCACTTTATAATACCCATATATAAAAGTAGGCGTGGTCGTCAACCGATTTTGGCAATTTTTCGTCCAACCATTTGCTTAAGTAAGTATATCACGCCTACCAAATTTCATCGATATATCTTCAACGGTTTCTGAGTTATGACTCATAAAACTTTCAATGTTTGCCCCTTAATAAGTGGGCGTGGCACCGCCCATTTTCCAAAATTTCACCACATTTCTACATAAGGGCCTGAGCTCAATACGTGTGTGAAATTTTATCACTCTAGCTCTATTAGTGACTGAGATACAAAATTTCCGATTTTTACTATATAGGGAGGTGGGCGTGGTCATGGTCCGATTTCGCCCATTTTCAATACCATCCGTTCCTGTCTTGATACCAACTTACATTTCAAATTTCATCAAAATATCTCAATTTTTGCGCGAGTTATCGTGCTCACAGACGGACGGACAGACGGACGGACATGGCTCAATCGATTTCTCTTTTCACCCTGATCATTTTGATATATATAAGTCTATATCTATCTCGATTATTCCATTCTGTTACAATCCACCGTTAGGAAATCAAAACTATAATATTCTGTGTACTAGTACAGCTGAGTATAACAAAAGTTAAGGAGCACGCCTCCAATTGGGTGAGAAATTCGTTCGAGTTATAAAGCGCGAGCGTATTATTATTAACGTGGCCGCTGTGATGCAGTGGGTAGAGTGCCCGCCTACTATACCAGAGGCCTCGGGTTCTAACCCCAGTCCGTACAAACACCAAAAAAAATTTTCTAATTAAAACCCAATTATTGGGTTTTTAAAAATAGCGGTCACCTCTCGGCAGTGGGCGGCATACCCTCCGAGTGTATTTCTGCCATGAAAAAGCTTCTCACAAAATAATGCATTCGCCGTTCGGAGCCGGCATAAAAACTGTAGGTCCACCCAATTAGTAGGAAAACCAAAAGGAGCACACCTCGAATTGGGAGAGAAGCTCGGCCATAAAACACGTCAGAGTTACGGTCCGAGCAAAACACCAAAACAATTTTTCTAATTAGTAAAAATCCAATTATTGGGTTTTTTAAGAGCAGCGGTCACCTCTTGGCAGTGGGCGGCATACCCTCCGAGTGTATTTCTGCCATGAAAAAGCTTCTCACAAAAAATGCATTCGCCGTTCGTATTTCCAGAAAAATTTTTCGTACGTCTTCGATTAGGTGATCATATCTGGCCTAGAAAAAATTTACTTTAAGGGGTAGGGGAGGGTGGTAGGGGATCATAAAACTGAAGGCCCCACCCTCCGGAGGCCTATGGTTCCCGAGATAATTTCCGTTAAAGTTCCGAGGCTCAGATTGGATATAATGAACCAATTTCATTTATGTACAAAATAGTGGGAATTTCACCTAAATTTTACACTTTCAGCTATTAGCCGTCTTTTTATTTAAGCGCATATACATCTGCGCTTAAATTTTGTATGGACAACTAAGCGCGGATAGAGATGTGCGCTTAGAAATCCATACAAAATTTAAGCGCAGATGTATATGCGCTTAAAAAAAAACAAGGCTATTATTAAATTATAATATATAAGTTCTCCAGAAAGATATTTTTGCCGACTGAGGGTTATTTTATTAAAGCGCGGCCGAAGGCCTCCAATGCAAATAGGTGTTCTGCACACACATATATATGTACATATGTGCGTGTGTTTTTACATGAAAAATTTAAGAAAAAAAGTCGAAAAGTCGACTTCAATCGATTATCATAGCCGACTAATCGACTTCGATAGTCGAAATGATAAAAGTCGAGTCGAAAGTCTAAAATCGACTTTTTGCCGAGACGACCCAGCCCTAGCTAGCGACTGCCGACATTGCCCGACAACGCTCTCTCACTAATACACATGAAACTAATAACTTCTTTGCATGTATTGGAATGCCCATAACTGGTCTATAGCGATGATGGTCTCAAAATTCTCTTGATATTCAACCCTCTGCCTCTTCTCACTAGAAGTATGTTTGTTGTCAACAGCGTATTTTTTCTCTCGAGAAGGGTTTTGTATCGCTCCTCGCATTTCTTTGCCGTTCTTCCTTCCTCTGATGCTATTTTTTCTCACATCTCCTTCTTGTTTCTTAATGCCTTCATAGGCCCGATGTTGGGGAAATAGGTGGCGTATTTGTCCAAGAGGAGTCGAGTTTCGCTCTCAGACTACACTAAAACAAAACATTATTATTACTGTTCTTCAGAACGTGTATAAATATACTTTGTATGCGTTTAAAAAAAATTAAAATATTGCTGATTCATTTTATATATATTATATTACTTGCAAAATATATTCAACCCTAGAATGCATACGATGAGTCTCCGGGACTCACTTTCATGCAAAATTGAACATTTGTTGTATTTTTGAATTATGCTGTGCACAAATTTTCAGGAATGCTATCTTTGAATATTTCTAATCATAGTAGGCTACGGACATTTTGAAAAAAAATTTTTCCTTTTGAAATAATGGCAGTTTTGTATGACTACCCCTTTTATACATACGTTGAGTCTGCGAGACTCATATGGCTCTTCGAAGTATGCCATGCAAATTTTTTTCAGTAAAAACGTTTATTTGCGTAATTGAAGTGAGCTTATTTTGTAAAAAAATATTTAGTAGTATTCCGTACTTGGTCAAATGCACAATAATATTTTTTTTGTTGAAATAATACTTCTTCAAACGGCAAAAGGTAATATATGTATATGGTCTATATTTTGTGAATATTATCGATATCTAATATATAAATTTTTTTTTTGCAAAATTAGCTGAATAAAAAATGGTGTCAACAAGCAAAAAATCTGTTCGTGCAAACGATTATAATATAGAAGCGGTTATAAGTACATGATTTGAGGAAGATGACGATTATATTGTCGAATCCAGCGATTCATCTGACGAAGAAGATACTTTTCTAAATTTTGCAGATGAGCCTTGTGAACACTTCAATATGACTGACGATAGTGAAAACCAGTATAGTCCCGAGCAAGATGCAGGTATGTCGGAAGGCTACAATAACTCGATTTACTCCTTTTCCGGAAAAGACGGGTTTGTGTGGAATAGTACACCACCCGAGAAAAACAAAGTTCGTGCTCACAACGTAATGCGTTTTACACCTGGCCGCAGACAAAAAAGTAAAATTTGGTCAAAAAAGAACGCCTGGGAAGCATTTATTCCCAAGCAATTGATCGATGAAATAATATTATGCACAAACAGAGAGGCAAGCCGATGTTTTGAAGTACAGGAAAAAATATAGCCTCAATTAGAATATGGCGAAATTGAGGTCTTTTTTGGTTTGCCACTGATGGCTGGTGTCGACAAAAATTGGGATCGATCATATGAATCAAATGGTGTCGATCATATGGATCAAATGGTTGGTAACTACACCTGCAAAAGGCAAAGGCGATGGCCCATGGCTGTTTGGTGTAACATAATGGATGTTGCAGCTCTAAACACCTTTTTGATATTTATTGGTGAAAATCCCAATTTCGCAAGTGGAATACGACACAAAAGGCGCATATATAAGAACTAGAGTTAGTACTTCCCTACATGAAGCGTAGGGCAGAGAGCTCAACAAAATTGACCAAGATTCATAAAATGGCTATGGCCAATTTTATTACTATGGAGGAAGAAGCAACTACTAAAAATGATGTGAACACTGTCCTCCTAAGATTGGTCGCATGAGCACGTTATTTTGTGCTCAGTGTTTTCAAAATATTTGTAAGGAAATTCTGTAATGGGGTCTATACACGATGCGTCTGATTCAAGAGTCAGTTTAGGTGTATTGGTGAAAATGTGCATGACTCTGGCATGACTCAAGAAAATCAAAATTAGTTTGATATTTTGCTGTGACTCGCCTGTCAAATTTAATGATGGCGAGTCAACACGTACACAGATGACTCGCGAGTCAGACGCACTGTGTATAGACCCTATAATGATTTGTGACACATGTTTTAATTGTGCTACTTAGAGTATTTTGTTATTTTTTTAATATTCTAGTATATATATATATGTGTATTTATATTGATATATGTAAAAAAAGCAACAAATGAATTAAAGTTGTGCCCTACAAACGAAAAATGTGTTTTATTTGGAGTTATAGCCATATATTTTAATAGTGAGTCTCTGAGACTCATCGTATGTATAACTGTAGTTTTTTTACGTATGCATTCTAGGGTTAAAAGATCCCAAATATGTAAGTTCGCTATTCTACAGATAACAAAAATGAATGTTTTCAATTGTGTGTATGCATGAAATCATGTGAACAGCTGATCGTAACAAGGTGGCATTATTTTTTTGTTTAATTTTTCACATGAGAAATGCAACATTTTCTTAGCGCACAGGGCGCATATTAATAATGTTGAATTGTAATAATGCAACATTTTCGTTTAGAATCGAAAACTCCATAACTGGATTGTTTATAAGCTATTTTGTCTTTGTTTTATTTTTATTATCATCTTCTTCTTATTATCTATACTAATTATATAAAATTGATCGTACGGAAAATGTATGTAACGCGATAACTCAATAACTACTGGACCGATTTTAATAATTATTTTTTTTTTAAATGTCATAAATTGTAAATTCTCGACAGCCATGTACTTTTTTTCGCAGTTTTGAGATTTTAATACCTTTTTCCCGGTTTTAAAGTTCGAAAAACTCAAAAAATCAAAAGCATAGACAGATTCGTTTGACATTTTGAAAAAAAATTTTTCCTTTTGAAATAATGGCAGTTTTGTATGACTACCCCTTTTATACATACGTTGAGTCTGCGAGACTCATATGGCTCTTCGAAGTATGCCATGCAAATTTTTTTCAGTAAAAACGTTTATTTGCGTAATTGAAGTGAGCTTATTTTGTAAAAAAATATTTAGTAGTATTCCGTACTTGGTCAAGTGCACAATAATATTTTTTTTGTTGAAATAATACTTCTTCAAACGGCAAAAGGTAATATATGTATATGGTCTATATTTTGTGAATATTATCGATATCTAATATATAAATTTTTTTTTTGCAAAACTAGCTGAATAAAAAATGGTGTCAACAAGCAAAAAATCTGTTCGTGCAAACGATTATAATATAGAAGCGGTTATAAGTACATGATTTGAGGAAGATGACGATTATATTGTCGAATCCAGCGATTCATCTGACGAAGAAGATACTTTTCTAAATTTTGCAGATGAGCCTTGTGAACACTTCAATATGACTGACGATAGTGAAAACCAGTATAGTCCCGAGCAAGATGCAGGTATGTCGGAAGGCTACAATAACTCGATTTACTCCTTTTCCGGAAAAGACGGGTTTGTGTGGAATAGTACACCACCCGAGAAAAACAAAGTTCGTGCTCACAACGTAATGCGTTTTACACCTGGCCGCAGACAAAAAAGTAAAATTTGGTCAAAAAAGAACGCCTGGGAAGCATTTATTCCCAAGCAATTGATCGATGAAATAATATTATGCACAAACAGAGAGGCAAGCCGATGTTTTGAAGTACAGGAAAAAATATAGCCTCAATTAGAATATGGCGAAATTGAGGTCTTTTTTGGTTTGCCACTGATGGCTGGTGTCGACAAAAATTGGGATCGATCATATGAATCAAATGGTGTCGATCATATGGATCAAATGGTTGGTAACTACACCTGCAAAAGGCAAAGGCGATGGCCCATGGCTGTTTGGTGTAACATAATGGATGTTGCAGCTCTAAACACCTTTTTGATATTTATTGGTGAAAATCCCAATTTCGCAAGTGGAATACGACACAAAAGGCGCATATATAAGAACTAGAGTTAGTACTTCCCTACATGAAGCGTAGGGCAGAGAGCTCAACAAAATTGACCAAGATTCATAAAATGGCTATGGCCAATTTTATTACTATGGAGGAAGAAGCAACTACTAAAAATGATGTGAACACTGTCCTCCTAAGATTGGTCGCATGAGCACGTTATTTTGTGCTCAGTGTTTTCAAAATATTTGTAAGGAAATTCTGTAATGGGGTCTATACACGATGCGTCTGATTCAAGAGTCAGTTTAGGTGTATTGGTGAAAATGTGCATGACTCTGGCATGACTCAAGAAAATCAAAATTAGTTTGATATTTTGCTGTGACTCGCCTGTCAAATTTAATGATGGCGAGTCAACACGTACACAGATGACTCGCGAGTCAGACGCACTGTGTATAGACCCTATAATGATTTGTGACACATGTTTTAATTGTGCTACTTAGAGTATTTTGTTATTTTTTTAATATTCTAGTATATATATATATGTGTATTTATATTGATATATGTAAAAAAAGCAACAAATGAATTAAAGTTGTGCCCTACAAACGAAAAATGTGTTTTATTTGGAGTTATAGCCATATATTTTAATAGTGAGTCTCTGAGACTCATCGTATGTATAACTGTAGTTTTTTTACGTATGCATTCTAGGGTTAAAAGATCCCAAATATGTAAGTTCGCTATTCTACAGATAACAAAAATGAATGTTTTCAATTGTGTGTATGCATGAAATCATGTGAACAGCTGATCGTAACAAGGTGGCATTATTTTTTTGTTTAATTTTTCACATGAGAAATGCAACATTTTCTTAGCGCACAGGGCGCATATTAATAATGTTGAATTGTAATAATGCAACATTTTCGTTTAGAATCGAAAACTCCATAACTGGATTGTTTATAAGCTATTTTGTCTTTGTTTTATTTTTATTATCATCTTCTTCTTATTATCTATACTAATTATATAAAATTGATCGTACGGAAAATGTATGTAACGCGATAACTCAATAACTACTGGACCGATTTTAATAATTATTTTTTTTTTAAATGTCATAAATTGTAAATTCTCGACAGCCATGTACTTTTTTTCGCAGTTTTGAGATTTTAATACCTTTTTCCCGGTTTTAAAGTTCGAAAAACTCAAAAAATCAAAAGCATAGACAGATTCGTTTGGTAATTTGCCGTGTTCAGTGTCACAGTCGCAGCCGTGCCAGGCATAGCAGCGCAGGCGACTCACATGTTTGTTTTTGCACAGTTTGTTGTTTGTCTCGGTGGAAATCAAAAACCTGTTTACACTTGCATACTATGCTATAACTCAAGAACGCCTGCACCTACACCTACAATATTGGGCCTAATGAATAAAAGAAGTAATTGCTTAAAAACCTTTTTACTGAAATGAATAAGCATTTTCTAATTTATTATATGAATAATATTTCAGTCATTGCTTTTAGTAGAAAGAGGTCAAATGTTAAAAAATAACAAAATGTGACTAACGGTGCTATACAAAAACAAAATCAATAAAAATTACAACAACTTCCTTCCCGAAAATACAAAAATAATAGTTTCCTCTCGAAAATGTTTGGCACAATCAACAACTACGTCATAAACTTTACAACAATATCGTTATGCAAATAGGTAACAGGAATGCCATTTCTGGACTTTTTCTGCCAAAGCTGGTAGGCGTTTTTCCTGTTGGTTGTTGGCCTGTCAAATTGCCACAACACTTTAAAAAACGCTTGAAGGTTCAGGTGTGTCTGTCTTACAGCTTATATAGTTTGCATAAAAAGCATGTACCTATGTATTTATGTAAAAACTGGAAAAAAATTTCACTTTTCCAAAAACTGGATGGAGCTAAACCGAAAACCGTGAAATTCCCAGAATTTCAAGGTATGTTTAGATTTACATATGTCTGAAAAAAGTTAGGATTTTGCACAAGAAAAAAATTAATATCCACCCATACGTAGAATTAACCTATAAAGCGAATGGCGTATTCCGTTTTTTGGTACACTACCCAGGGAAGGTAATATCGCAGCCTAAAGTGATCATTTTCTTTTTTTCTCATGAATCTTCAACTTTTTGCCCTATACTCTTCCCGAAACCGGAAATTAGTTTTTTACTAAATCACACGGTAGGCTGAGTTAATACTCCTAGGCGTGGTCGTCAACCGATTTTGGCAATTTTTCGTCCAACCATTTGCTTAAGTAAGTATATCACGCCTACCAAATTTCATCGATATATCTTCAACGGTTTCTGAGTTATGACTCATAAAACTTTCAATGTTTGCCCCTTAATAAGTGGGCGTGGCACCGCCCATTTTCCAAAATTTCACCATATTTCTACATAAGGGCCTGAGCTCAATACGTGTGTGAAATTTTATCACTCTAGCTCTATTAGTGTCTGAGATACAAAATTTCCGATTTTTACTATATAGGGGAGGTGGGCGTGGTCATGGTCCGATTTCGCCCATTTTCAATACCATCCGTTCCTGTCTTGATACCAACTTACATTTCAAATTTCATCAAAATATCTCAATTTTTGCGCGAGTTATCGTGCTCACAGACGGACGGACGGACAGACGGACGGACATGGCTCAATCGATTTCTCTTTTCACCCTGATCATTTTGATATATATAAGTCTATATCTATCTCGATTATTCCATTCTGTTACAATCCACCGTTAGGAAATCAAAACTATAATACTCTGTGTACTAGTACAGCTGAGTATAACAAAAGTTAAGGAGCACGCCTCCAATTGGGTGAGAAATTCGTTCGAGTTATAAAGCGCGAGCGTATTATTATTAACGTGGCCGCTGTGATGCAGTGGGTAGAGTGCCCGCCTACTATACCAGAGGCCTCGGGTTCTAACCCCAGTCCGTACAAACACCAAAAAAAATTTTCTAATTAAAACCCAATTATTGGGTTTTTAAAAATAGCGGTCACCTCTCGGCAGTGGGCGGCATACCCTCCGAGTGTATTTCTGCCATGAAAAAGCTTCTCACAAAATAATGCATTCGCCGTTCGGAGCCGGCATAAAAACTGTAGGTCCACCCAATTAGTAGGAAAACCAAAAGGAGCACACCTCGAATTGGGAGAGAAGCTCGGCCATAAAACACGTCAGAGTTACGGTCCGAGCAAAACACCAAAACAATTTTTCTAATTAGTAAAAATCCAATTATTGGGTTTTTTAAGAGCAGCGGTCACCTCTTGGCAGTGGGCGGCATACCCTCCGAGTGTATTTCTGCCATGATAAAGCTTCTCACCAAAAATGCATTCGCCGTTCGTATTTCCAGAAAAATTTTTCGTACGTCTTCGATTAGGTGATCATATCTGGCCTAGAAAAAATTTACTTTAAGGGGTAGGGGAGGGTGGTAGGGGATCATAAAACTGAAGGCCCCACCCTCCGGAGGCCTATGGTTCCCGAGATAATTTCCGTTAAAGTTCCGAGGCTCAGATTGGATATAATGAACCAATTTCATTTATGTACAAAATAGTGGGAATTTCACCTAAATTTTACACTTTCAGCTATTAGCCGTCTTTTTATTTAAGCGCATATACATCTGCGCTTAAATTTTGTATGGACAACTAAGCGCGGATAGAGATGTGCGCTTAGAAATCCATACAAAATTTAAGCGCAGATGTATATGCGCTTAAAAAAAAACAAGGCTATTATTAAATTATAATATATAAGTTCTCCAGAAAGATATTTTTGCCGACTGAGGGTTATTTTATTAAAGCGCGGCCGAAGGCCTCCAATGCAAATAGGTGTTCTGCACACACATATATATGTACATATGTGCGTGTGTTTTTACATGAAAAATTTAAGAAAAAAAGTCGAAAAGTCGACTTCAATCGATTATCATAGCCGACTAATCGACTTCGATAGTCGAAATGATAAAAGTCGAGTCGAAAGTCTAAAATCGACTTTTTGCCGAGACGACCCAGCCCTAGCTAGCGACTGCCGACATTGCCCGACAACACTATCTCACTAATACACATGAAACTAATAACTTCTTTGCATGTATTGGAATGCCCATAACTTGTCTATAGCGATGATGGTCTCAAAATTCTCTTGATATTCAACTCTCTGCCTCTTCTCACTAGAAGTATGTTTGTTGTCAACAGCGTATTTTTTCTCTCGAGAAGGGTTTTCTATCGCTCCTCGCATTTCTTTGCCGTTCTTCCTTCCTCTGATGCTATTTTTTCTCACATCTCCTTCTTGTTTCTTAATGCCTTCATAGGCCCGATGTTGGGGAAATAGGTGGCGTATTTGTCCAAGAGGAGTCGAGTTTCGCTCTCAGACTACACTAAAACAAAACATTATTATTACTGTTCTTCAGAACGTGTATAAATATACTTTGTATGCGTTTAAAAAAAATTAAAATATTGCTGATTCATTTTATATATATTACTAGCTGACCCGGCAGACGTTGTTCTGCTAAAATTTATTCCTATGAAGCCTAAAGAAAAGTCTTTGATTACCGTATTGCTTACCATTATCTTAAAGTCCATCTTAATTACTGCGAATAATAAAAAAAATTGTCTATTCTCTGAATAAAAGTTATAGTTATATTCGCCGTGACAAACCTACTGCCCCCGATCCCTATCTCTATCTCAATCCCTATCTCTATTTCAATCTCAATCTCAATGTTAATCTCAGTCTCAATCTCAATCTCAATCTAAATCTCAATCTCAATCTAAATCTAAATCTCATCTCAATCTCAATCTATATCTCAATCCCTATCCCTGTCCCTATCCCTAACCCTATGCTTATCCCTATCCCTATCCTTTCCCTATCCTTATCCCTATCCCTATCCCTATACCTATCTACCTTTACCTTACCGGAACCGTCCATCACCATCCGGGCCCACTACTTTAGCCATCTCTGGGAAACAGCCTTAGACATCACAATGAAAATAGCTGTATGTGGAAGCCTTGCCCAACGCCTTTCATTTGCTACCAATATCACTCGAAAACATTCAGAGGTTATCCGGGTCCACGCTTTGACCCAAATCTTGGAACCCGGCCTAGGCATCACTATTTAAAGAGCTCTTCGTTGAAGTCCTCCTCAACAGCTTTCATTTGATACCAATATCGCTCAGAAACTTTCTAGGGTCACTCGGTCTCACGTTTTGACCCATATCTGGAGACCGGGCCTAGGCATCGCAATGAAAATAACTTTATGTTGAAGGCCTGTTCAACACCTTTTATTTGATACCAATTTTGCTCGAAGACTTGCCGGGTCGATCTGGGTCCTCATTTAGGCCTGTATTCCGGGAAGCTCCCCCTTTTTCGAAATTCTGTATACCCTATTATGTGCGCTAACACCACATGAATCTGCTGTGAAAATTTCATAAAGATCGGTTGGTTACTGTGGGAGTCCATAAAGGTCACACATCCGCACATGCACACATACACACCGATTTTTCCAATTTTCGGACTTTTCCGGAGGGATTTTCCAAAATTTTCTTGCGTACGAACCTTCTCCTCGAGAATACGAACAACTAACAAAAAATTTTACAGAAATCGGCTCAGCCGTTCTCATCTGATGAGGTTAGTAACATTTTTTACACCATTTTTATATATATAGATATTACTTGCAAAAAATATTTAAAAGATCCCAAATATGTAAGTTCGCTATTCTACAGATAACAAAAATGAATGTTTTCAATTGTGTGTATGCATGAAATCATGTGAACAGCTGATCGTAACAAGGTGGCATTATTTTTGTTTAATTTTTCACATGAGAAATGCAACATTTTCTTAGCGCACAGGGCGCATATTAATAATGTTGAATTGTAATAATGCAACATTATCGTTTAGAATCGAAAACTCCATAACTGGATTGTTTATAAGCTATTTTGTCTTTGTTTTATTTTTATTATCATCTTCTTCTTATTATCTATACTAATTATATAAAATTGATCGTACGGAAAATGTATGTAACGCGATAACTCAATAACTACTGGACCGATTTTAATAATTATTTTTTTTTTAAATGTCATAAATTGTAAATTCTCGACAGCCATGTACTTTTTTTCGCAGTTTTGAGATTTTAATACCTTTTTCCCGGTTTTAAAGTTCGAAAAACTCAAAAAATCAAAAGCATAGACAGATTCGTTTGGTAATTTGCCGTGTTCAGTGTCACAGTCGCAGCCGTGCCAGGCATAGCAGCGCAGGCGACTCACATGTTTGTTTTTGCACAGTTTGTTGTTTGTCTCGGTGGAAATCAAAAACCTGTTTACACTTGCATACTATGCTATAACTCAAGAACGCCTGCACCTACACCTACAATATTGGGCCTAATGAATAAAAGAAGTAATTGCTTAAATACCTTTTTACTGAAATGAATAAGCATTTTCTAATTTATTATATGAATAATATTTCAGTCATTGCTTTTAGTAGAAAGAGGTCAAATGTTAAAAAATAACAAAATGTGACTAACGGTGCTATACAAAAACAAAGTCAATAAAAATTACAACAACTTCCTTCCCGAAAATACAAAAATAATAGTTTCCTCTCGAAAATGTTTGGCACAATCAACAACTACGTCATAAACTTTACAACAATATCGTTATGCAAATAGGTAAAGGAATGCCATTTCTGGACTTTTTCTGCCAAAGCTGGTAGGCGTTTTTCCTGTTGGTTGTTGGCCTGTCAAATTGCCACAACACTTTAAAAAACGCTTGAAGGTTCAGGTGTGTCTGTCTTACAGCTTATATAGTTTGCATAAAAAGCATGTACCTATGTATTTATGTAAAAACTGGAAAAAAATTTCACTTTTCCAAAAACTGGATGGAGCTAAACCGAAAACCGTGAAAATTCCCAGAATTTCAAGGTATGTTTAGATTTACATATGTCTGAAAAAAGTTAGGATTTTGCACAAGAAAAAAATTGATATCCACCCATACGTAGAATTAACCTATAAAGCGAATGGCGTATTCCGTTTTTTGGTACACTACCCAGGGAAGGTAATATCGCAGCCTAAAGTGATCATTTTCTTTTTTTCTCATGAATCTTCAACTTTTTGCCCTATACTCTTCCCGAAACCGGAAATTAGTTTTTTACTAAATCACACGGTAGGCTGAGTTATTTAATGCGCTTTCCAGAAATGTATAGCTTTTAAAAATGGAATAATATTTGGATGAGTTCATCCAGTTTAAGTGAAGTCGGGTTATAAAAGGGTTTACATGATTTTTAATTTCTAAAATTTTTAACAATTTTGCTCTTGCAGACGGTTTTTTGGGTTATTAGTTATTGTTTTATTTGGTTGGATAACTCCAAAAATGTAAAAAAAAAAAAAATTCGGAAGATTGAGACCGTGGATAGCGGAAAAAACCGTGGACCCGGATGGCCCCAAAATATTATTGGGCAATATTGGTATCAAATTAACCTAATTTGCTTTGAATGCTAGAGTGTCCGCAGCTTTGTAGGCTTTGAAGCTTCTGATTGCCCACCTAACCCGTTCCTCAGTCACAGGTATATTAACAGCGATACCCGTTGATGATATCGACAGGCCTACCAGGAAAGTGTGTGTCCAGCAGCAGCTCTAGAGTTTCCTTTTCCGAATTGGTCCAGGATCCATCAGCCTTCCGAAGGTAGCCCAATGACTTTTGTGTCCTTGAGAGCACGCATCTAAGTCTTGCCGTCTCATCGACGCTTTCGACTCCGGTACAGAAGTTCCTCCAAGAGGTTCTCTTGGATTGCCTCAGGGCTTTTTTATAAGCCCTTAGATTTTCTTTATATTGCAGCCACTCGGGCTCATTGTCGATTCGTTTGGCTCTATTGAATTGCTTCCTGCAAGATTTTCGAAGTGAGTCCAGATCGCAGGACCACCAATGAGGTTTCCGCTTGCCACGTGGTCTTGGTTCTGGACAAGCTAAGTTAAAAGCGTTTGAAAGTGCATTAGTGAAGGTACCGACCAGATCCTCCAACTCCCCTGTCGATGAGGGATTACAGGGTGGAAGATCCGGTAGCCCCTTAACAAATAGTTCATTGTGAAGATCCCAGTTCGTGTTACGTGGGTTCCTTTTTAAAACGGATTGTTGAATGGAGAAATCTAAGATTATTTCTATATATCGGTGGTCAGAGAAAGAGTGTTCATCAAGAACGCGCCAGCCTTTGACACCCTCATAAGTTTTTTCACTACATAAAGTGAGGTCTACTACCTCTCTTCGATTTTTTGTAATAAATGTTGGTTCATTACCTATGTTACACACTACCATGTTAGTTGTCGAAAGGTAATCAAAAAGTGACTCACCACTTTCATTTGTGTCAGAGCTGCCCCATTCTACATGATGCGAATTTGAGTCCGCTCCGATGAGTAGATGGCCGGGGCAATATTTTGCCACCAGGTCCATCATCAAGCCTTGTGGTGGAGGTGTGTGTGAATCATAGGGCATATACACCGATGCCAGAGTTACCGGTGTGCCCTTGATTGTTGTGCTGGCCGCGGTAATGTCGCCGTCGCTGAAGTTAGGCAAGAGAAACATTGTTAGCTCGTACTTAACCAATATACAGGTTCTTATATTACCTTCAACACAAGCTCGGATGAGCCTGTAACCAGTGGCCCCCAGTCCGCAAATCCTCAAGTTATTCACCCTTGGATGAGGACCACATCAACGTCGCCTTGAGAAAGGCGACTGATGAGAGCGGCTGAGGCCGCTTTAGATCGGTGGAGGTTTATCTGTAGCACTCTCATGAGTATCTACAGCCCCCACCCCCTCAACCACCGTGACGTCGGCAGCCTCTTCGTCGCTGTCCAGCACGACATCCTCCATTGTCAAATCATGCAGAGCATCTGCACAGTTTGACGTTTCGGACTTCATGCTGTCCACGTCGGAGAGATCCGCCTCCGCTTCGGGCGCCTCGATGTCCGAGTCCACCGAGGTTTCCGGAGCGGCGGCGCGCTGAGCGTCGCCACGGTACACGTGAATTATGACATCCCCGACGCCATAATTCACCCTACCCTGGCACTGTTTAAGTGGCTCGAGAGCCTCCTTATTTAGCGCCAGGACCACCTCCCTTCTCGGGCCCACTGCGTTGTCGACTCGAACGACGCTCCAATTCTTCGTAGGGAGGGATGGGTTCATAACCTGCAGCATCGTGAGTATCCGCTCAAGAGCTGCTGGGGTTACAGGAACCCATACCCTGGCCCTAGGCCGAATCGGAACGTCCTTCCAGTCGACGACCTCTAGTCGCGCACCGGGGTACATCTCGAAGACCCTCGCGACCGCAGCTTTATACAGGCTAACGGTCCTTGCGTCATCGCAAGCGAGCACTTTAATCTGGCCCTGGTACCATCCCGCGTCTCTACCACGTGGGGGTGGTCCTGGAGACTCCAGCACGACGTCAAGGATGGCGTCGGTGATGGCGGCCAGGACCCACAACCACTTGTACTTCGGGATGGCCCCACGGTCATTTCCGCTGTCCAGGACCCCAACGAGGATCCTGTCCCTGGCAACCTCGGCGAAGGTTGGCTTGGGCACACCGGCGTGCTGCTGTAGCCGCTTCGGATGGGGCTTTAACTCCTCATCCGATCTCTGGCGCTTAAAGGGAGTGACACTTTCCACATTTTCCCCCAACACGTTTTGGAACGATGGCAGCAGAGCTTTCGCCCTAACTACCGCCTCCCTCACGTCCTGGGGTAGCGTGTCGAGTGCCACCCCCCCGTATCGTTTGAGGATCTTTGCGGCCCTCCGTTTATCCCCATATTGGGGTTTATTGTCCAGGGGGAGGCGGCTCGTAGTTTCCCTCGCTGCCGCTCCCCCGGTAGATGTATTAGCTTCGGCTACCTTCCCCTTCGGATCAGCATGGCCAGGTCGTGAAACCACTGCCGCTGACGTCGTGGGAAAAGTTGCCTTTAAGGCGCTTGATGGACCCCTGGCCTCAGCAGGAGCTGGACGGCTCGCCGTTTCAAGCGTTGCCGTGACAGCAGCCCTGCTGGTGCTGGGCTCCATCGTATCACTCTTCAATGTATTGAAGAAGGCTACCTTCTCCTTTGGCGTACTCGATGGACCACCCGCAACAGTGAGGGCTGGGCGACTCGCCGTTTCCAGCGCTGCCGTTCCAGCGTTCCCACTGGAGTTGGGATCCATCGGGCGTCGATCGTCCCTACTTTCGGCTACCTTCTCCTTTGGCTCGGTATGGCCAGGTCGTGAGACCATTGCCACCGCCTCGGCGAGAAGGTACGCCGTTCCAGCACCTGGGAGGTGTTCAGCATCAGCAGGAGCCGGATGGTTCGCCAGCGCTACCATTCCGGCGGTCCTACTGGTGCTGGGCCCCCCAAGCCGCCAGTCAAAGTTGTTGTTGTTGTTGAATATCTAAGAAAAAACGCATCTAATGTATATGTATTAGATAGGGTCGAAAAAAAATGTTGTAAAAGTCCGCCCCTAAATTTGAAGCTTATGTTGAGAGGGTTAAGGGACACAAAAAAAATTTTTTTTTTGACCCCGCGAAATACCGCCGAAATTGTTTTTTTCTTGTAACTTTGTTATTTATCATCCGATTTTTAAAATTGATACGTCATTAGTTTCGTATTTTGAAGCTCTATACTTCCTTCTAATGTCCTTTTGAGCTCTGAAGTCGTTTTCACATAGTTGGGTCAGCTAACTAATTTGTATGTCCATGAATTACCCTCTTTGTATTGCCAAATGAAAGTGTTTCAAAATTCATGACAATGTTGCCTGGAAACGGTTTTACTAAATTAATAAACAAAGAAGTTACGTCACAAAGAAGTTATTTAACGTAGCTATTATTTAACTATTTTTTTAAGCAATTCAGTATATGTAAAGTTGTAAAAGTCCGACCCTAAATTTGAAGCTTATATTGAGAGGATTAAAGAAAAAACTTTCATTTTTTTTTCTGAACCAGCGAAATACCGCCGAAATAGTTTTTTTATTGTAACTTTGTTATTTGACTTCAGAGCTCAAAAGGACATTATAAGGAAATGTGGAGCTTCGAAATACGAAAATAATGACGTATCAATTTTAAAAATCGGATGTTAAATAACAAAGTTACAAGAAAAAAACCATTTCGGCGGAATTTCGCGGGATCAGAAAAAAAAAAATTTTTTTGTCCCTTAATCCTCTCAATATAAGCTTCAAATTTAGGGTCGGACTTTTACAACTTTACATATATTGAATTGCTTAAAAAAATAAATTAAATACTAATAGCAACACTCAGAGAAAAGTTGCGGGCTAAAAACAAGCTGTGTCGTACTTGAATTAAGAATTACAGAAATTTATAAAAAATAAATGAAATTTAAGTTTCCCCAATTTTGAATCAAGAATAGCATTCTTGAAACAAGATAAAAAACTGAAAACATCTTGGTTTAAGAATGAAATTCCTAATTTAAGAGCCAAATGTTTACCAAAAAATATATAATTTTCAATAGTTGTTCATTTTTGTGTGAAAGAGATTAATAAAACAAAAAAAAATAGCTATTCCCCCGCTGGGATTGTGAATGGAGCTTCGCGTGAAATCATTTGCTAGGAAAAAGGAACAGGTAAGAGTTATCGCGCTGATGAGAATTTTGCTTATGCTTTAATATGGCTTTTAATAATTTGATATAGATGAATAATTGCATACAATGTGGAGGAGTGGCCAAACAAGTAAAGTGGGCATGTATGTATGAAACGCGAAAACAAAACTTGAATAATTTGGAAGCCGTTGACTTTTTTAAATCGTGGCCAAAATTGTTGGATTCCAGACAATCGGTGTTGGTAAGAAATGGTTCAAAATTGTTTTGTATAGGGATATTACCACTCAAATTGGGTGGTGAAAATCTGTGTTGGTAGTGGAAGTATTGACTGGATTTTTTTTTAAAAAGATTACGGAAAAATGTATACACTTTTCTAAAATGAGTTCGGTATAAGATATGTATATGTATGTAGATCTTTCTTATTTATAAGTATGTATGTAAAGACTGAATTATATATGTATATGTAGTGATAATAATGATTGCATCTCCTTACATGTATATATGACTCATCCATTAAAAAAATAATAAAATACAATGCAAAGAAATAAAAAAAATGGTCTCTCCAATTTTTGTTAGGTGGGTTAAATGATTTCGAAATTTGAATTTCGAAAAAGTGGAAAGCAAGTATAAGCATTCTTAAAACAAAGTTGAATATTCTGAAAATAAGAACGCACTTTCTCAAATCAATCATGAGCAATGCTTAAAATAAATTTATTCAAACTTGTTTTAAACCGGAAAGTTCTTAATATAAGCTTTTTCTTCTCAAAAATGCCGTTCTAAAATTAAGAATATATTCTTGATTTTAGCATTTTCAAGCTTAACAGACTTTCATAACGTTTTCGGCTTGATTCAAGCCCGCTATACTGAAATTTAGGTTGCTTTTTCTCTGAGTGTACGTTAAATATTCGTAGTGACGTAACTTCTTTGTTTATTAATTTAGTAAAATCCTTTAAAGTCAACATTGTCATGAATTTTGAAGCACTTTCATTTGGCAAAACAAAAAGGATAATTCATGGACATACAAATAGGTTAGCTGACCCAACTATGTGAAAACGACTTCAGAGCTCAAAAGAGCATTAGAGGGAAGTGTAGAGCTGGCGGACTTTTACAACTTTTTTTTTCGTATGGGGACCAACCCTATCTAATATGTATGTATTAGTATATACATACTTTTTTCGAAAAATGAACTTTTCATTTAAAGAAAATACAAAGTACCAATCGCTTAAGCATTAAGGCATACATATGTACATGTTTTTGTAGCTCAGAAAGAGATTTTGGAAACAAAAGTTTGTTTGTAAATCTTTGCTGGGTTATCTTTAGATATGAGCTTTTTGCTCGAAAAAGTAAAGTAAATGCTTTTGCTTTGCTTTTTAA
Organism: Urophora cardui; assembly: GCA_960531455.1. NCBI lineage: Eukaryota > Metazoa > Arthropoda > Insecta > Diptera > Tephritidae > Urophora > Urophora cardui. The sequence continues at coordinate 17,774,276 of OY482675.1, read as the reverse complement.
TGCTGATGAAGGCACCCTCGATTTCCTTGTATTTCGGGCAATGTGCACACATGAAGACGCGCGTTTTTATGGCTTTTTGCCGAAGTTCTGTGCGTTTTCTGCCGCAATGTGTGGCTGGCCTTAGTGTCGAAACGCAAAACAAAAGCTTTTACTTAAAAATTTTCGGCTAAAAAGCTCATATCTAAAGATAACCCAGCAAACATTGGCATACACATATATTTTCCAAACACAAAGAGTTTTTTTAGTTATAAGTGCCATTTTCTTACATAAATAAATATTTGTAACTATTTCCCTGCACTTAAGATTACATTTGATCATAAAGCTGCTATATATATTATAAGTTCTCGTTTTTGCTGGCCTAATTCCCTCATCACGTTGTAATGAAAGGGTTCACCTGGAGGACGTTCAAAGTAGTTAGACTCTTCCGACAGTTCAAAAGATTCGTCTTTTAAAAACTTTGCAATATTGTGCAAAACAACATAGCAAATTATAATAGAAGGATTTTTTTCATTCCTCCAAGAAGTCATCCAAAAAAGCGAAATACCATAATCATCATCTCCAAGAAGTAGCACGTTTTCCGGTGAGTTTTGAAGTACTTCATAAATTTCAGAATTTTTAAAAATCCTGCTGTCATATACGGAGCCTGGCCACTGGCAGTCTATACTTGTAAATATCTCATTGTCGTTACAAGTTTCCTGTACGTTTAGGCTTGTAAATCCTTTTCTGTTGACATACTCGTTACCATATGCTTCTGACTTCGGAACTCGTACACTCTATCTCCCCGATAAAATTTGGAAATGAGTATACTTCCCTCCATCCATTTTTAGCTGCAATAATTTCCACGCGGGATTTCGGAAATTTGATCCACACATGTGCCTTATTTAAAGCTTCTTTCATCACCGAACTAAAAGTTTTTGAAACTGTAGTTTGATGAATTCCGAGCTCTTCTGCTATACTATTCTGGATCGGAAGCTGCGCGCAGGAACACCCTCATCCTATCAAAGGTCGATAACGCACCTCCCCGTTTTTCGCAAGTGTCGTCCAAAAAATAGGAAACCAGCCACTCTACGTTCTCACGGTTGAATCGATAAAGTTTTTGAAAGTCTTCATTTTTACATTCCCGTCGCGCACTATAATAGTTTTCTTTACATATAGTCAAAAACTGCGCTATAATTGCATGTATTCGGAAGAAAAATCGAGCGAAAACTATTTTCTGAAAAATTTAGCATGTCGTAGGGCATGCTTAAAATATCAGTACCTATTGCTTATAAAAATAGCAAATGCTAATTTTATTCATATGGAATTCAGCAATTGCTTATAGATTTTTGCAAATGCTGAAATAAAAAAGCAATTGCTCGTAGCGCCTGCGAATAAAACGCAATTAAACCCGTGGGTTTTATTTCCATTCAGAAAGAGAAAGAACGGCCGCGCGTCCTATTCTGCGTTGTTGGCTTTATTTCACTTTCGAAAGGGCAATTAAGCCCGCAGACGGGTTTTTTTTAATATGGTGTATTAGTGAAAAAAGCGCCGCAGGCGAAAAATTGGAATAAAAAATCGCGCGATTTTTAATTTCAATTTTTGGTTTTTTTTTAAATATGGTGTATTATTATTGGAAAGAGCGCCGCAGGCTAAAAATTGGAATAAAAAATCGCTCAATTTTTAGTTCCAATTTTTGTTTTTTTTTTAAATATGGTGTATTATTATTGGAAAAAGCGCCGGAGGCGAAAAATTGGGATAAAAAATCGCGCGATTTTTAACTCAATTTTTTTTTTTTACAATATTGTTTGTTTTATTGGAAAACGCGCCGCAGCTGAAAAATTGGAATAAAATAAATATGGTGTATTATTATTGAAAAATGCGCCGCAGATATATATTTATCTAGTATATATATAAATAACTAATTAAACTAACAAAATCAGATGAGATGGCGCTTGGAGTATTCGAGAGGAAAGTTCTCCGGAGGATTTATGGACCTTTGCGCGTTAGCGAGGGCGAGTATCGACGGAGATTTAACGACGAGCTCTACGAGCTATACACAAACATCGACATTGTTCAGCGAGTAAAGATCCAGCGGCTGCGCTGGGCAGGTCATGTCGTGAGAATGGAAGAAGGTGCTCCGGCCAAGAAAGTATTTCTATCGAAACCCGCTGAACGCAGAAGAAAAGGGAGGCCTCCACTGCGTTGGGAAGATCAGGTGGACAGTGATGCTGACTCCCTAGGTATTCCCAAGTGGCGCCATGCTGCACGAAACAGAAATAGCTGGAGCGCTTTATTGGATCGGCCAGAATCGTCTAGACGGTTACATGCCAATTAAGTAAGTAAGTAAGTAATTAAACTAAGCCTCTCTGTCTCAGTAATAAACAGAGAGGCTTAGTTAAATAGAATATTATTTAAAAGAAGTGGCGGAGTTTCTACATAGAGGTACCATTATATATGTATATAGATAAATATATATCTGCGGCACATTTTCCAATGATAATAAACCATATTTAAAAACAAGTAAGGAAGTCTAAGTTCGAGTGGAATCGAACATTAGATACTAAGCTGTATGCTTTCATTGTTTGTTTGCGTTTGATGGAAACACGGTGCAATTAATATAAAGCGAGTGCTGCATAAAGTGGGCGTAGTCACGCCCATTTTCTAAATTTTTATCAGTCATCCAACTAAGCATATCAATATTATACTTTGTGCAAAATTTCATTCCTTTATGACTTCTACTTACAAAGATGTCACGTTACAAATTCCCAAAGGGTGTTCCAGAAATATCTTTCTTAAACAGTAGGCGTGGTCATAAACCGATTTCAATAAATTTTTGCGTGGCTATTAACACAAGTTATAAAAGTGTATAAACCAAGTTTCGTCATAATATCTCAATTATTTGTCGAGTTATAGGCTAAGAAATCTCGTATATCCCTTTGTGTAAAAAGAGGGGGTGCCACGCCCATTTTCCAAAATTTTTCTATTTGTTGTTTCCGGTCTATTGTGGAAGTCATGCCACAAAATTTCAATGAATTATCTTTATATTTGACAAAGATATCGCTTAAAATGTTTTTATTAGGCCCCTTTAAAGTTCTCATATATAAAAGTGGGCGTGGTCGTCCTCCGATTTCGCTAAAATTTCGAGCGTGTATTACCACAAGTAATGAAAGTGTACACACCAAGTTTCGTCATTATATATAAATTATTTGTCGAGTTATGGGCTCAGAAATCTCGTATATTCCTGTTTATAAAAAGAGGCGGTGCCACGCCCATTTTCCAAAATTTTTGTGTTTTTCGTTTTATGTCCGCAGTTGGACTCCTGCTATAAAAGTTCAATGATATATCTTTATATTTGACAGAGATATCGCTTAAAATGTTTTTATTAGGCCACTTTATAAGACCCATATATAAAAGTGGGCGTGGCGCTCAACCGATTTCGGAAATTTTTCGTCCAAATATTTGACTAAGCAAGTATATCACGCGTACCAAATTTCATCGATATATCTTCAATGGTTTCTGCTTTATGACTCATAAAACTTTCAATGTTTGCCCCTTAATAAGTGGGCGTGGCACCGCCCATTTTCCAAAATTTTTGTGGTTTTCGTTTTATGTCCGCAGTTGGACTCACGCGACAAAATTTCAATGATAGATCTTTATATTTGACAGAGATATCGCTTAAAATGTTTTTATTAGGTCACTTTGTAATATACATATATAAAAGTGGGCGTGGCCGTCAACAGATTTTAACTATTTTCCGTCCAAACGTATGCCTAAGTAAGCAAATCACGCGTACCAAATTTTGTCGATATATCTTCAATGGTTTCTGAGTTATGACATATAAAACTTTCTAGGTTTGACGCTTAATAAGTGGGCGTGGCACCGCCCATTTTCCAAAATTTCATCAAATTTCTTCCTAGGGGCCTGAGCTCAACACGTGGGTAAAATTTCATCGCTCCAGCTATATTAGTGACTGAGATACCAAATTTCCGATTATTTCTATATAGGAAAATTGGGCGTGGTCATGGTCCGATTTCGCCCATTTTCAATACCAACCGTCCCAGTCTCGATACCAACTTGCATTTCAAATTTCATCAAAATATCTCAATTTTTGCGCGAGTTAGAGTGTTTACAGACGGACGGACAGACGGACGGACGGACGGACGGACGGACATGGCTAAATCGATTTCTCTTTTCACCCTGATCATTTTGATATATATAAGTCTATATCTATCTCGATTATTTCACTCTGTTACAATCCACCGTTATGTGATTAAAACTATAATACTCTGTGTACTAGTACAGCTGAGTATAAAAAACCAAAAATTGGAATTAAAAATCGCGCGATTTTTTAATCCAATTTCTCCCCTGCGGCGCTTTTTCCAATAAAACAAACACCATATTTAAAAAAAATGAAAAATTGGAATTAAAAATCGCGCAATTTTTTATCCCTATTTTTCGCCTGCGGTGCTTTTTCGAATAAAAATACACCATATTCAGAAAAAACGAAAAATTGGAATTAAAAATCGCGCGATTTTTTATACCAATTTTTCGCCTGCGGTGCTTTTTCCAATAAAACAAACACCATATTTAAAAAAACGAAAAATAGGAATTAAAATTCCTTTTTTTTGGGGGGGGAAATAACGCCCGCGGGCATTATTTCACTGCACCCGATATTGGCATCAAATTAAAGGTATTGAGCAGGGCTTTAACACAGACCTTTTTTTGTTGTGATTTCCATGCCGGGTCTCCAGATATGGGCCGAAACGTGGACTTGGACTTGATATGACTTAACTTGGATTAACTATTATTCGTCATTGCGAAGCAATGGGTATTTGCTAGTTATATTATAAATGGGAAATGGAAATTGTGTTTAAACTCTCATCACGGGATAACCGCTTAACGGGCCCACACGAAACTTTGCACACCTAATTATTTTCATACCGTGAAGGTTATATGCAAATTTTTATTTTTATTGAAAAGCAGGGATGGGCACCTCCCAAACAAAGTTTTCATCTATTTCGTAATATCTCTTGAAATATATGTAGTAGAGTACTGAAAATTGTTGTGAGGGCATATGATATAATTCTGTACTGAATGGATACCATTGGTATTAGTAAGACAGGAATGGGCACCTCCCATACAAACTGAAAATTTCACAGCCAATATCTATTGTAATATTAGCAGTAAAATACTGAAAATTGGTTCGAGGGCATATGAGATAATTGTGTACTCAACGGATAAAAACGCTTGGTATTGGGAATGGGCACCTCCCATACAAACTGAAAATTTCACATTTAATATCTCTTGAAATATTTGTAGTAGAGTACTGAAAATTGGTGCAAGAGCATATGAGAAAATGGTGTATTCAACGGATATAAATTCTTGGTATTAGAAAAGTAGGGATGGGCACCTCCCATACAAATTGAAATTTCCACAGTTAATATCTCTTGAAATATTTGTAGTAGAGTACTAAGAATTGGCACGAGGGCATATGAAAAATGTTTCTACTCAACGGATAAAAATGCAAGGTGTTGGTAATGAAGGGATGGGCACCTCCCATACAAACTGAAGCTTTCACAGCGAATATCTCTTTAAATATTTGTAGTAGAGTCCTGAACATTGGTGTGGGGTATGAGAGAAAGAGTAAGATATGAGGTGGGTTTTTTTTCGAAGGCTGAGGTAACGCTCAGTCTGCCCAAGGTCAAGTAGAAGTCCCGCAAACTTTCACTGAATAAATAACACAGTTTTTATGTGCCAATCCTGGCTCTTTTGTCGTCCCGCGTCACCTCCATGACTTAGCGGCAGGGCTAAGTGTCATAAGAGCAGCGGCCCGCCTTCACCCAACGGCGCCCCAGCTAAGCGAAAGATGACCGACACCAATTACGGTCTCCTCCACTTAGGCCAGCTAGCAATTAATGTCTGCAGATATGTGTTCCCGCCGGCTTACCTGCGGAGACTGACTTGAGTTTGCCAAATACTGCGCTTTTATATGCTCGCTGCGATGAACAGCCCAGTGAAGCTGGACCCCCCATTCAATGGATTTGAAAATTAATATGCTAGGAATTATGTGCTATTTATGTGCTAATTTGTTCAAAAAAAAATGTGTGCTCCAATTTTAAGGGGTTTAAGGGGTTCACGTGAAGCTGCCCCCCCTTTTTTTATTTTTATAAATTTTTTTTTAAATTTAAAATTTGGGGTAAATTTTTATAAAATTTAATAAGCCTAAATGAACGCTATGATAACGAGCTGTCATTTACCAAAAAGATTTTTCTCATTTTTTGAATTTTTAAGACTTTTTTTCAATTTCAAAGTGGGGGGTGCAGCTTCACGTTTTTTGAAAAACTCCCCCCTTCAATGGATCTGAAATTCAATATGCAAAAATTAATGCCAGATTTATGTGCTAATTTCTTCCAACCACCAAAATTTTTTTTTTTATTTTTTTAAAAAAAAAATTTTAAATTTAAAATTTGGGGTAAATTTTTATAAATTTAAGGAGCCTAAATGAACGCTATGATAACGATCTGTTATTTACCAAAAAGATTTTTTTCGTTTTTTGAATTTTTAAGACTTTTTTTCAATTTCAAAGGGGGTGCAGCTTCACGTTTTTTGAAAAACTCCCCCCCTCAACGGATCGAAAATTCAATATGCAAAAATTAATGCTAGATTTATGTGCTAATTTCGTCCAACCACCAAATTTTTTTTCTATCCAAATATGACCTCATCTTTATTCTGAAGATTTTTATTTTTTAAATTTTTGAATAACCATTATTTACGATTTTTATTTTTTCGATCAAAAATAATTTTTATTATTGGATTTAAAATTTTCCGATTAAACTTGATCGATATTTTATGATTTTTATTTTTTCGATCAAAAATAATTGTTATAATTGGATTTAAATTTTTCCGATCAACCATAATCAATATTTTTTTTATTTTTTTCCGATCATAATAAATTTTTTCAACTGTTAGTGAATCCTATATTTGATGGTCTGAAGTTGACGATTGCCAACATTGTGCATGTTGTGTTCAGAATTGCTTTGTAACCCATCAAAAAACTCGATGACCGTGGAATTAAGAGGGTAATCCAGAAAAACCCTAGCACCCACCAAAAAACTCGATGACTGTGGAATTAAGAGGGTAATCCAGAAAAACCCTGGCAATCGCTTCCACATTCGTTGACATAATGCCTGACTGCTTGTCATTGGAGGGAAGGACTTCCCTTATGCATTACCGCCGACCGAATAAATCACGCAATACCGCAAGCATTCTAGTGAATCAAATAAAGAACACCTTACAGAGAAGCAGAGAAAGAAGGCGAAAAATGTAAGGCATGATCGAAATTTCCAGGGTTATTTATTCCAGTTCATTTTTCGTGGTTCGTTATCATAGCGTTCATTTAGGGTTATTAAATTTTATAAAAATTTACGCCAAATTTGAAATTAAAAAAAAAATTTTTTTAAATTAAAAAAAAAGGGGGGAGTTTTTCAAAAAACGTGAAGCTGCACCCCCCACTTTGAAATTGAAAAAAGTCTTAAAAATTCAAAAAACGAAAAAAATCTGGGTTATATTAGTTTAATGCAACATTACAAAGAGAAAGATAGAGGGAAGGCCTTTACATAATACTAGTAAACCCGGCCACGCGATGTTGTGGCTTTCAATTACACTGTGCGACAATTTGAGGGTGGAGGACCACTTATTGCTACGTTTAACAATTTTTTTATTGCCATTTTAAATTTGACCTCCTAAAAATGGCAGAATATATATCGGCTTCAAGCCAATAGATTCTTAATAATAAAATATAAAATTAAGCATATGGTCAATTTTCTGACTGCTAACGTCACATTCGCATGGAGTTTTTATTTAGTTTATACGAAATAATAACAAAAATGTTAGAAACGTCCAAGGTTCTGTTACTTATGCTATCAGGTAGACCTATACCTTCATTTTAACCCTTCTGTTACATTCAAAAAAACTTACGAATGTGACATTAAGGTCACGGAATGACCTTACCTGTGTTTTTCATATATATCGATATGGAAGTATAATTTCAATGGAAATTTTCAAAATGTATTAGTTCAATTGATTATTTATCGGATTATACACTTATTTAAATGCATATACTTAATATATTTTTAATTTTTATGTTCAAGACCAAAGATTGTGGAAACGGTAACTCTGTACGATTTTGTCCATACATCGGTTTGTCTTTTGTATGCATATGTTTCAACAAGTTGGTCAGTTGTATGCACTTCTGATTTTGTAGAATTATAGAAGCTGTTTCGGTAAATTATATTTTCTATTGTGGTCCTACCACTATTCTGCCTAATCGGCTACGTTGACCACTCAATATTTCTATCTGTGGAATAATACACGGGAGTGGGTACTACCTTCATTTTCCAATACAAGGTCAATTAATTCGTCGTTATCACTTCCTGCATATTCGTAAGAAGAATCATCGGGCTCAAACTAATATTGTCTTCGCCCTCAACTTCACTACACTCATCAACATCCACATCATTATCAATGATATACTCTATTTGGCTTTGTGTCAGGCGATTTGGCTCTAAACCATACATATATTAATCTGCAAATATATCACAAATAATAAAATATTGGATTTAAAATACTTACCGAAACTTTCACTCTTTCATTTTTATACGAATTTAATAAAAATCAGCTTTTGCGCACAAAATAACACTGACGGTCACTGAATGACCTGAAGGGGCGCACACGTAACTCTTGATGTTACCACTTGTTTGATAATGCAAAATCCTTCTTTTTATGCTTTTGCGAAAGGATTTTCCTCAATACAGAAATACATTGAGGGAAATTCTAAAATTTTGTTCATATTAGCATTTATGAGAAAATTAAACAAAAAAAGGTTATCAAATGACCTAAATGTAACAGAAGGGTTAAGAGTAAAATTAGTCTGATGGCTACCATACCGTAAAAGTTATAAGCGCGTGAAACGCACTGCTAACGTTACATCATTTGGAAGTGAGATCAAGATACAGATCATGTTTGGTTTAATTTCTGCGAACTTGCTGAGACAATCATCCCAATTTTACTTCATGTTATATAGCAAGGATGTCACAAGGTCATGGCATACCACTTTACCAAAATCTTTAGGATTTTTTAACGTAATTTAACATAAAATAAGGCACTGCCTACGTTACACAAAGCACTGCTAACGTTACACGTGCGAAAACTGAGTATCTCTACATATAATAAAATTGTAACCGTTGATCTCTGTACATTGCAGATATACAGAAAATAAAAAAAAGGAGCCAGAGGAATCCAAATTAACTGTTTTTAAAATTTCTGTCGGTCTGACTGTCTGTCTGTCCTTATGTTTGTGCGCGGGTCACTAAAAATTGGAATGATGGAATTGAATGAAACTAGTCAGAGTTATAATAGCGCCATTGTATTATTATTATTATTATAGATGTCTACTTTAAGATTTAAGATATCCCTTATTTCTATAGCTCAAGTAGTTTTGGAGTTATCGACCAATATGTGGACCAAGGGTGATCCAAAATTTGTTAGTACAATATGGGTATCAAATAAAAGGTGCTGATGAGTGCTGCAATAAGTAATTCTATTAAATTCAATATCTCGATTGGTTTCGGAGATATCTCCCTATCCTTATCCCTATCTCTCCAAGTTTTGATATCCTACGGAAAACACTTCCAGAGATATTCAGCATGAAAGATTAAGTTTGTATGGGTTGTGCCACGCCCCTTTTCCAATAGCTCTCATTTTTTCATCCAGAAAATGATTATTGAAAGTTTCATTCATTTCTATGCAGTCGTTTTTGTGTGACGCGGGCGTTATGGTACAAAAACACATTTTGGTCACATTTTTCCAACATTGTGGTCAATAACTCGGGAACTGGATGAGATATCCAAATGAAAGTTGTCCTGAATTTTAAGTTAGGCGTTAAGTGATAGAATGGTGAAAGTTTAATGCAATTCTATTCAGTAGTTTTTGCGTGATGCGCGCACAATCATACAGACGGACAGACAGACGGACAGACAGATAGACTTCTAAAAATTGTAGATTTGGGTTCCGCTGGTCCAATAATGACCTCTCCTATCGGTTTTTCTTGAATATCTTCAATGTACGGACATCGACCTTTTACAATTTTATTATATGTATTATATAGATAAAAAATCACTGCTAACGTTACATATTATTTAAGCTAACAATGTCTTCAAATCTTTGGAAGTTTAACTTTTTTTAATTGGAACGTGAGATATACGTATAGTATTTAGAAAATATATAAACAAATTAAATTAAAACGTATTTTAACATGTCTTAAAAAAACTTTTTTGGTTTTGCACTGCTAACGTTACATAATATTTTGCGGCACATTTACTTTTCACATAACTGCTAGTTGGAACATAACTTTTTTAAAAACTTTACGTGTTATGATATTATAGCTAATTTTTTAATATATAAAACTTGAACGGCTAAATTTAGTCGCAACAAACATGTTATATTTAACTTTTTGTTTACTTAACTACTTCCGACCATATTTTTTTTTAATCACAACATTTTATAAAAAGAGCGAAAAGTTTAATTTAAAACGACTAAAATTGAATGCCACTGTTTTCAACAGATACTATAATATGTCATGAACCCCGCAAGACCCCAGTGATTGCAATATTTGACAAAAAAAAAAACTACTTGGTTTACTTTCCCAGAAAATTGGCCATATACATAATTACTGAACGGAGAAAATTATTTTGATATTTTGATTCCCTTTAATTTGATATACATTTTAAAATAAATTCACTTTAATACTCAGCTTAGCCACCTTTATCAATCCTCATACTTGGTTTTTTCATTTTATAATTTTCAAAATTTCATATTTGTACCAGATCGTGCTTATTGCTTTCAACTTTGCGGGGCTGGGGGCAGTTCAAAACGTCATCCTACCGCGATAAAATTTTGTGGGGTTCATTAACTCGTATAAAGGCAACTTTTCATTGCTGGTACGTTCAAAAAAAGAACAAACAAAAAATCTCCATATGATTTCACTCCACCTTAATGTACGTCTATAGACGAGTCAGGTTTGATGGAGCTCATCGAAGAAGTTGTATGTGCAGACGCTGCGCCTAGGGATTCCAATCCCAGGATCCCGCCCTTTTGGACACCCCGAAAATCCCGGGAGCGCTAGAATTTTATCCCGGGATTTTTGGGATAAGATAAAGACAGAATATTCCTATATTATAGCAAAGAAAATTTGTATTTTATATAATTTTTAGTGGTCTCAGATCTGTATACTAATAGCATTTCCTATTCTGCATGAAAATGTTGCATTATTACATTGCACCATTATCAACATGTGCTCTGTGCCATATAAATGTTGCATTTTTCATGTGATGAATGAAACAAAAATAATACAATGTGCTAAGAGCAGAAGTTGTTGCCCCGTAGTCGGGCCAGTTTTATATTTTGTCAATGGAACAAACAGCCTTAAAGAAGTGTTGAGTCTGTGTGGAAGAGAACAAAAAAATGTGACAGCCCGAAGAAAGTGCGACATTTTTGCCAGAATAAAAAAATTGCATTAGTCAAAGTAAGGATTAATATTTTTGATGTTTTTTTTAATAATCAAATTTTTTTGTCGTGAAGTACGCGTTGTAAAGAAACGTACGTTAGGTATTTTTAAAGCCTTTAGAATTCTTGTGGTAAAATTCATTTGATAATTTCTATTTCCTGATTTTTGGTCATTTATTTCCCAAATGGTTTTTGGAATTTTCCCATATGGAAAGTAAATAATGGAAGAAAATGCAAACAAAATTTTAATTAGACTTGATAATTTTACATTACTCTACTAAAATTAAATACGCAGCTGCATCCGCGGAATTCATATCAAAATATGTGCCTCCGATTTTTAAATATTTTCGGAAGTTGCATTAATTTTCAGAATTTTTCGGCAAGCTTGGAAATATTCGCTTAATATATCGTTAAATGATGGAAACCTTTTTACCCTAATATCCTAAAAGTACCAACTATAAAGGAAAATGTTTTGTTCACCAAATGTATTTAATTTTCTTTGTTGATTATGTTTTTTAAAGTAACTCTTAAGTGTTATTAAATAATAAGCATGATTTTACGTTCCAATTTTATTTTGTTAGTAATGAAATAATAAAAAATGGCAAGAAAAATCTATTTTTTCTTTGTATGTTAAAGTTGTAGCGTTTCTCGAAAATATACATATTTAATTTTTCAACCTCAAATGTGGGAAAATAATACTGGTAGACAAATTTTTGTAACAGAAATAAAATTCTACGTTTCAAAAGGATTTCGGTGCACTTTTTGAGATATTCATGTCCAAAGAGGCGAAAAACGCGGTTTTTGGCCATATTCACTCCTCAATATCTTTAAAATTGCCCACTTTCATTAAAAACTGATTAAATCTATTGAAAGCACGATCATTTCTCTTGAAGACAATGTTTTGCTTTTTCGGATATCTTGCTTGTAACTTGCAATATTGGAAATAAAAATTTTGTAGCACGCTTTTAGGAAGTTTATTATATTAGCAACAAACTGTGCGTTAGAATGAAATAAGTGAATTAATTTATATTAATTTATCGAAAATACGACTAAATTTTGCGTGACTGAAACAAAAATTCCAATCAGTGATCTACTATGTATATATTTTCTATACTGAAATAAAAATAATTCGGCAGAGCAGCTACAAAACTTGATTTCGATCAAAACAGCGCTACAAATACTGCCGTTGATTTCGAAGAAAAATACCTTATTGTACAAAAACATATATTTCTAGATATATAAATAAGAAACCCGAGAAAGCAAAGCGCTGTTTTCAAGAGAATTGATCGTTCTATCAATAGCTACAATCATTTTTTAATGAAAGTAAGTAATTTAACAGATTGAGCAGTGAATATATCAAAAAATCGCATAAATATCTCAAAACCTACAAGTATTAACGAAAATCTGACTTCAGATTCAGGGCACCGAAATCCTTTAGAAAAGTAGAATTTTATTTGAGTTAGAAAATTTTTTGGAAATTTTTTCGGCCTGTATAATTACACTGCTATTCCGAGCGTTACCGGAAAATTACTTTACTGGTAATTTATGTTGCTGAAAATTGTTACCATCTTTTCAATTGGTATTCTGGCACAAATGGTAACGCTGTCAAAGCATTTCCATACGGACGGAATTGAATCGGGCTGAAAATGGTAACAAAATATTACCACGTATTGAGGTGGTAACTTAATATTCTGCTGCCAGAATACGAAAAGAGTGTTTAAAGTACCAGATTCTTCATTTCACCAGTAAAGTAAATTATGTTACCACACCGGAATAAGGCCGTTAATGTCCAAATCCCGGGATAAATCCCGGGCTCCCGGGATGAGAAAAAGAAAATCTCGAAAATCCCGGGATCGTAAAAATCGGAAAAATTGGAATCCCTAGCTGCGCCTGCGTGTTCGGATGAGAATTTAAAAAGCAGAAGATGACGAAAGCCTGAGGAAACTTCTGCTGGATTTTAATTTGGAAGCCGTTTTCCCATATTTAAAACGTGAGTTATCCGTTCGCTATATGTACACATAAATATGTACATTAGGGTTATCCCCAAATGTATGGGAAAATTTTTATATCATATTTCTTCAAACTCATCCCCTAGGTCGATGCTAATCTAGTCGAAGATACCACATATAACTTTTTGTTACGATCGGAGACGGTTAAGGGGTGTCAAAGTTCAAATTATAAACATTTTCAATCATATGCAATTGTTTCTAGAGTAAGTGCAGAAACAGAAAATGTACATATTAGAAATTTTTGTAACTTCACCAGCCCATATTTACATGTACATATCTGTGTTCATATAGAACAGTAGCTTAAGTACGTGTAAAGTGTACTTAAGCAAAAAAAAAAAATGAGCCAGTTTCTAAAAAGCTGAATAATGCTCAGAGAGTACGTTCTGCGGTTTAACTCTTTATCAGGCTCTAAACCAGGCCCAGGCATTTTTATACTCAGCTGTACTAGTACACAGAGTATTATAGTTTTAATCACATAACGCTGGATTGTAACATAATGAAATAATCGAGATAGATATAGACTTATATATATCAAAATGATCAGGGTGAAAAGAGAAATCGATTGAGCCATGTCCGTCCGTCCGTCCGTCTGTCCGTCTGTCCGTCTGTAAATACTCTAACTCGCGCAAAAATTGAGATATTTTGATGAAATTTGGAATGCAAGTTGGTATCGAGACTGGAACGGTTGGTATTGAAAAAGGCCGAAATCGGACCATGACCACACCCACTTTTCCTATATAGAAAAAATCGGAAATTTGGTATCTCAGCCACTAATATAGCTAGAGCGATGAAATTTTACCCACGTGTTGAGCTCACGCCCCTATGAAGAAATTTGGTGAAATTTTAGAAAATGGGCGGTGCCACGCCCACTTATTAAGGGTCAAACATAGAAAGTTTTATATGTCATAACTCAGAAACCATTGAAGATATATCGATGAAATTTGGTACGCGTGACATACTTACTTAGGCAAATGTTTGGACGAAAAATTGTTAAAATCGGTTTGACGGCCACGCCCACTTTTATATATGGGTCTTATAAAGTGACATAATAAAAACATTTTAAGCGATATCTCTGTCAAATATAAAGATCTATCACTGAAATTTTGTGGCATGAGTTCAACTATGGACATAAAAAAAACACAAAAATTTTGGAAAATGGGCGGTGCCACGCCCACTTATTAAGGGGCAAATATTGAAAGTTTTATGAGTCATAACTCAGAAACCATTGAAGATATATCAATGAAATTTAGTACGAGTGATATACTTACTTAGACAAATGTTTCGACGAAAACTTTCCAAAATCGGTTGACGACCACGCCCACTTTTATATATGGGTCTTATAAAGTGACCTAATAAAAACATTTTAAGCGATACCTCTGTCAAATATAAAGATATATCATTAAAATTTTATGGCAGGAGTCTAACTACGAACATAAGACAAAAACCGTAAAAAAATGGGAAAATGGGCGTGGCACCGCCTCTTTTTACAAGCAGGAATATACGAGATTTCTTTGCCCATAACTCGACAAATAATTGATATATAATGACGAAACTTGGTACGTACACTTTTATTACTTGTGGTGATACATGCTCAAAATTTTAGCGAAATCGGTTGACGACCACGCCCACTTTTATATATGGGTATTATAAAGTGGCCTAATAAAAACATTTTAAGCGATATCTTTGTCAAATGTAAAGATAATTCATTGAAATGTTGTGGCATGATTTCTACAATAGACCGGAAACAAAAAATATAAAAATTTTGGAAAATGGGCGTGGCACCGGCTTCTTTTAGACAAAGGAATCTACGAGATTTCGAAGCCCATAACTCGACAAATAATTGAGATATTATGATGAAACCTGGTTTATACACTTTTATAACTTGTATTAATAGACACGCAAAAATTTATTGAAATCGGTTTATGACCACGCCTACTTTTTAACAAAGATATTTCTGGAACACCCTTTGGGAATTTGTAACGGGACATCTCTGTAACTAGATGTCATAAAGTAATGAAATTTTGCACAAATAATAATATTCATATGCTTAGTTGGATGACTGATAAAAATGTTGAAAATGGGCGTGGCTACGCCCACTTTATGCGGCACTCGCTTTATATAAAATAATCCGTGTTTCCATCAAACGCAAACAAACAATGAAAGCATACAGCTGAGTATCTAATGTTCGATTCCACTCGAACTTAGGCTTCCTTACTTGTTCTAACTGAGGTAGTGTTAGTAAGAGCGCAGTGAGCGCACCAATGAAATGTCAGTCTCAAGGTTTTACTTGATAATCTTGTGCGGGGAATTGGTAGAAAATTACGCAAACTTACGAATATCTTGAAAATTTACATTTCGACATAAGCTACTGTTCGATATGAACACAAATATGTATGTTATATACTACATATGTAAATAATGGAAAATTTGTATCAGAATTAAATATTTGTAATAATTATAGTTACAAGTAATTTTAGTTATTGTTATAACATTACCTTAAGACCTGTTTTACATAAATAAATATTTATAGTTTTATAATATATGATGTGTTACGGAATAGATATATGTATATGTATGTAAAAATTTAATTGTATATTATACATATATATTACTATATTATATATATTACTATGTATATATATATGTAAATACATACATATGTATGTATATGCCTAAATATAAGACAAAATAAAACAGAATGTATTGAAATAACAACTTTAATTTTTTTATTTTGTTAGGTGGGTTAAATGATTTCGATTTTAAATTTCGAAAAAGTGGAAAATCAAGAATAAATATTCTCAAAACAAAGTTGGACATTCTTCAAATAAGATTTTACATTCTCAAAATGCTGAAAATAAGTTTATATACGCTTATTTCAAATTGGGAAAGTTCTTAATATAAGTCTTTTATTCTCAAAAATATCGTCCTAAGAATAAGAATATATTCTGGATTTTAGCATTTTCGAGCTTAACAGACTTTCATAACGTTTTCGGCGTGATTCAAGCCCGCTATACTGAAATTTAGCTTGCTTTTTCTCTGAGTGTAAAGACAAAACAATAGCGCGTTAATGGGTTTCAAGAAAGGAGTCGAAGTTAGAATAATGGTGAACTAGTCCATTGAAGAGGACGCTCACTAATTGAGCGCTCAACAAACTGGATTAAATTACCCAACTCTATTGGCGAACTCATGTCAAGTTTTGGGGCGCTGTAAGGAAATCAACACAGCGCCCATGATTTCGCGTTTGAAACGTTGAAGAGGGCGGGCAGACTCCGCCTGAATGGATAGGTCCTCTTCTTTTTACTTTTCCTATTATCTTCTCCTCTTCTCAGGTTTTCTCCACAATAGATATGTATATAAGCATGATTATGAAATTTGTTGATGTAACTGGTAGTAGGTGAGTGCTGCTGACCCACCCAACCGACGAGCTAATCCAGGGCCAGCTAGCATACCTACCTCATTCTACATGCAAACATACGATTACATAACAAAATACGCTTGAAGCATGCTACTTACTTCTTTAATTTCTATCAGTTCTTGCTTGTTCGCCGGTTGTGAACTCTCCGGCAGAAAAAAATAAAAATCTTGGATCCGCCCTTCTGTGGAAAAATGAGTTGACAACATTTGCTATAGTGCAAAAATATTATCCATTTTGCTGTGCCTAATGAAATGATAGATGTTCACATTGCCATAATCTAACACCTGCGCAAGCTCTATTTCTCAAAATATTTTGGGTTCTGAAAGTTCCCTACTCAAGGCTACAATTGCAACATTGTTGAGAGTTAGCAATCGAAATATTTCGTTCATTACAAATGTCCACTCTCTAAGTAAGTGGCATGTTTATTATTTGATTTTCCCTATTTTTAAATACAGTTCGATTTTTTAACCAAGTTATCGTGTTCAGATAAAATACATACAAATATATCAATGGCTTTGTTTCCAATAACATATGTGTATGATTCGCTAAAATATGTTTGCGTACAACCAATTTATAATAATATCCTCTGCAAAATTTACATCGCTTGTAAAAAAATTAATTCCTGTGAAATTTGGCTTTATATTGCAGTTCAATGGCGTCAATTTCCTCCTTCAGTCATCCTTCAATTACGTCTTTTCCAGAGACGCCATTGTCCCAACAACGGGACCTCGCAAATCACTCAATGTTTCAGTGTCACATGTCATTGCATGCCTTGCCACAACAAACTCATCATACCACGTCTGAGAGTTTCAGTATACCTACTACTGAAGGATCGAACAATGATGAGAGCGGAGTTGCAACTAGTCCTAGTACAACTAGCGGTCATAAATCAACAACTATCAGTTATAATTCACATTTGGGGCCACCACAACCCTCCCAACTCCTGCAACCACAATTGTCAACCACGTACTCCACCAACGTTGCTCAATCAACACAAATTGGAAGAAGCAGCACAGAGACATTTGTGCCCTACAGCAGTGAACCAATAACTACTGATATTGGAAACTCAATACTTAGCCCACGGCCGCATTATCCACTTACATCTAACGTCGACAGTGATAGAGCCTGTGTGTCATCGATTGTTAATGATAGCTACTCTCAAGTAGCATACGGCTACACAACGGTTGCAGGCGACTCAACGTTGACATACAATAATAACAGTACCAGCGTACTAAGAATGATTTCTAGGCCGACAGAAAACACACAAAATCAAGCAGCAGGTAAGGAGCAGCAGACTTGAGGAGCTTACTGAAAATTGATATTGGCTCAAAAATACTTCTCTTAATAAGTCCAGTTCACATCCAGAAGTAGATTTATACAACACGTGTTGAGTTCAATTTGAAAACCATTAATAGAGTTTTATTGTAAATTATATCTATTTTCTTACAGAAACGTATTTGTATAATTACTTCTAGTAAGCTTTGATGGATTATGATCGCAATAAATAATTTAAGCATTACCCATTGTTATGGAAGTCGCAGTTTATTCCCTACTTACTGCTAAATTTCATTATCATTTTTATGTATAGTTGGCGATATATCTTTCCTGGCGATATAAACTAATATGCGGATATCAAACCGAAAATCAAAGCTACTCTTCTAGCATTTTTACAGCCATGAACCATTTTGCAGGTATACCGCAGGATGTTTTAAGTATAAGTATGTGTAAATAAATATATAACATAAATAAATATATAACCAAACTATAAGTAGGTAGCTTAAGGATTTTAATAAAAGACAAATAAATATTAATTTAATGAATTAAATGATAAATAACGAAATAAATAATATTAGTTCCGTTTTTTTCTGTACGAATCTTGGCTTATTTGTTTATGTTGGTGGGCTTTTTGACAAATTGCGGCATAACCAGATATAGGTAAACGAATTTGTCGAATACAATATACAACATTCGCAGTAGAAAAGTTAGATTGTATCTATATTTTTAATATGCTAACATAAATTTTGTTCCATCTTCTCCTTCGAAACTACTGAACTGATTTTAAAATTAAGAACACCATTAGAAAGGTATTGCTCTCAAATAGAACTGCGCCAATTTTCATTGAAATTGTTTGGAAAATGCGTCCACAATCGTCGCTGGAAAATTGCCGTGTGGTTGTTGTTGCATGATTTTGCACACATCAGAGCTGTGTCAATGCTCATGCATAGGTGAGTTTGTGCGTGCTCACCAAACTTACCATGCAATTGTGAATATGTTTGGCTGGAAGTGGTGTGTAGTTTCAAAGGAGTAGAAACATAAAAAAGTAGCAAAAGCACTACAACAAAAAAACAAAATCATGTAATAAGAAGGATAAGAAAGAAGAAGTAGAAAAGAAAAGAGCAGAAATAAAAAGAAGAAGTAGGTAGGAGAATTGTGAAGACGAGTAACGACAACAACACCAACAACAACAAAATAGTAGCAGTGACAGTATCAACAAACGGAGCAGCATCAACAGGAGCAACAAAAAATAGTAACAGTAACAATTACAACAAACAATTATACAAAAACTATAGTTGCACCTTAGTCATAAGAAAACATCTGGAAAAACTGTCGAGTTTCGACCGTAGGCCGCACTCTAGTCAATATTATATAATAACTGCTTAGGTGACTCGAAAAATGTTGTTCTGTCTAAAATTTAGTTCTTATATCATGTTCAGATATAAAAAATTGCTTGAGTGAGCATCTCTAGATTTGGTGTTGAGACATATTTAATTTACTTGACACATCAATATTTTTCATGACGCTAATCAAGGCCCATTTAACAAGTCGGCTCAAGATCAAGGATGGGCATTTTTGCATTACCATTCAAAGTGCATTACCATTCAATAGTGAATGGTAGTGCAAAATTGGTTTGCATTACCATTCAGCAGGGAATGGGAATGCAAATTTGGTTTGCACTACCATTCAGTAGTGAATGGGAATGCAAATGTGGTTTACATTATCATTCAGTAGTGAATGGGAATGCAAATGTGATTTGCACTACCATTCAATAGTGAATGGGAATGCAAAGGTGAATGCATTCCCATTCATTGCATTCCCACTGCAAATTTGATTTGCACTGGAAAAATTGCTCTGAGAGACATCCTCTTTCATAATAACTAGCGTTTGTTCGTGTTGAGTAAAATTTTTGTAAATGTGTTGAACTGTGTAATTGTAACCTCAGAAGTTCAAAGAAATACTTTTACATACAGTTATAACATAGAATATATGTTCATATTACCATGCCGTGTTGGTTTCCGTTCATTTTGCTAAGCCTAATTCCATGTTTATAATATCCCATAAACTTCCTTTCCGTTAATAAATAGATTAGCCACTTAATACCTTAACTACGATCACAGGTTTTAACTGCTATTAACTGATGAATGGTTGTCCAAATTACTCGCACTCATTTTTTATTGGTAGTCCAAATCACATTTGCAGTGGGAATACAATGAATGGGAATGCATTCACCTTTGCATTCCCATTCACTATTGAATGGTAGAGCAAATCACATTTGCATTCCCATTCACTACTGAATGGTAATGCAAACTACATTTTCATTCCCATTCGCTTCTGAATGGTAATGCAAATCAATTTTGTTTGTTGCGCAACTGTTGTGTTTTATCTTCTGAACGAAACGTTGAGTATTTCTGATCAACACAACATGTTGTGAGTTTGGAGACTTTTTTCCATCATAAATTTTTTACGCTCACTTTAGACAAGCTTACGATTTTGACATACATATGTACAAAATTATAAATAGTGTTTATGAATTTTGGAATGTAATAAAAATGTTTCAAAGCCGCGAAATTATTGGCGATTACGTTGGGGATAATTAAAATAATAATTTGTTTATTTAATGTATCAGCTCGTTCAGAAGGCGCAAATTGTATCACTTTCCGATTAGTGATATCTACACAACAGTTGTGCTCCACCGTTGCGACTTCTGAACGTAACCAATGCAATCAAAATTGAATGCAGCTTGCCCAACCCTGCTCAAGATACATAAACACATACACGCCGTGAGCTGAATATCAAACTCCCGCGACCTAAATGTCAAAACGGCAAGGAGGAAGAAATAATTTGACATTCAGATCACAACTTTTACCAATCGTAAACACGAATGCATGTATAGAATTTGCAGAAGTAATCATATTTGATAGCTGTTGAAGGAGAAAAAGAATTCAGCTGATCTGACGAACCAACCTGTTTAGCGGACCCTGACGCTAATGACATTTCTCTGATCATGACATTTAATTTTGCTTACGAAACAAACCTTTCTAACAGAGTTGCATGCGGAATTGTTCTTCATTAGGAACTCATTAATCTATTATATAACAAGTAAGGAAGCCTAAGTTCGAGTGGAATCGAACATTAGATACTCAGCTGTATGCTTTCATTGTTTGTTTGCGTTTGTTCGATATAGGGTGTATTTTATATGAAACGAGTGCTGCATATACAGGGCGCAGCCACGCCCATTTTCAAAATTTGTATCAATCATCCAAATAAGCATATAAATATTATTGTTAGTGCAAAATTGCATCCCTCTATGACTTTTAGTTACAAAGACTTCACGTTACAAATTCCAAAAGGGTGTTCCAGAAATATCTTTGTTAAAAAGTAGGCGTGGTCATAAACCGATTTCAATACATTTTTGCGTGTCTATTAACACAAGTTATAAAAGTGAATAAACCAAGTTTCGTCATAATATCTCAGTTATTTGTCGAGTAATAGGCTCGTAGATTTCTTTGCATAAAAAGAGGCGGTGCCACGCCCATTTTATAAACTTTTTTTATTTTTTGTTTCCGGTCTATTGTAGAACTCATATCACAAAATTTCAATGAATTATCTTTATATTTCACAGAGATATCGCTAAAAATGATTTCATTAGGTCACTTTATAATACCCATATATAAAAGTGGGCGTGGTCGTCAACAGATTTTGGTAATTTTTCGTCCACACATTTGGCTAAGTAAATATATTACGCGTACCAAATTTCATCGATATATCTTTAACGGTTTCTGAGTTATGACATATAAAACTTTCAATGTTTGACCCTTAATAAGTGGGCGTGGCACCGCCCATTTTCAAAAATTTTTGTATTTTTTGTTTTATGTCCGTAGTTGGACTCCTGCCACAAAATTTCAGTGATAGATCTTTATATTTGACAGAGATATCGCTTAAAATGTTTTTATTAGGCCCCTTTATAGTTCCCATATATAAAAGTGGGCGTGGCCGTCAACCGATTTTGATAATTTTTCGTCAAAACATTTGCCTAAGTAAGCATATTACGCATACCAAATTTCATCGATATATCTTCAACGGTTTCTGAGTTATGACATATAAAACTTTCAATGTTTGACCCTTAATAAGTGGGCGTGGCACCGCCCATTTTCCAGAACTTCATCAAATTTCTTCATAAGGGCCTGAGCTCAATACGTGGGTAAAATTTTATCACTCTAGCTATATTAGTGGCTGAGATACCAAATATCCGATTTTTTCTATATAGGAAAAGTGGGCGTGGTCATGGTCCGATTTCGCCCATTTTCAATACCAACCGTCCCAGTCTCGATACCAACTTGCATTTCAAATTTCATCAAAATATCTCAATTTTTACGCGAGTTATCGTGCGTACGGACGGACGGACGGACGGACGGACGGACGGACGGACGGACGGACGGACGGACGGACGGACGGACGGACGGACGGACGGACATGGCTCAATCGATTTCTCTTTTCACCCTGATCATTTTGATATATATAAGTCCATATCTATCTCGATTATTTCATTATGTTACAATCCACCGTTATGAAATCAAAATTATAATACTCTGTGTACTAGTACAGCTGAGTATAAAAATGAATGTGTGGGTGTGTTATTTATGGACTCCCAAAGTAATCAACCGATCTTTATGAAATTTTCACAGTATATTCATATGGTATAAGCGCACGTGATAAAGCATATAGAATTTCGGAAAAGTTTGAACTTCCCGGAATACAGGTCCAAATGTGGACCCAGAGTGACCCAGGAAGTCTTTGAGCAATATTGGTCTCAAACGAAAGGTGTTGAGCAGGCCTTCAACATAGAGTTATTTTTATTGCGGTGCCTAGGCCCCTAGTCCCCAGATATGGGTCAAAACGTGGAACCGAGTGATCGCGGAAAGTTTCTGATCGATATTGGTGTCAAATGTAAGCTGTTGAGGAGAACTTGAAAAAAAACTCTTTAAATAGTGATACCTAGGCCGGGTTCCAAGATATGGCTCAAAGCGTGGACCCGGATGACCCCTTAATGTTTCCGAGCAATATTGGTAGCAAATGAAAAGCGTTGAGCACAGGCCCGTATCTAGGGGGGGGGGGGGGGGGGGGATTGTGGGTCAATGCCCTACCTTAAAATTAGAATGCATTACCTTAAAAAGGCCAAAAAGTGAGATGAATTATTATAATTAAACTTGAAAGAGTTTTATAGTGCTTAGCACGAAATTTTTAGTTTTAATTCAATTTTTAATTTTTGGGGTAAGTGGAAAAAAATTCAACAACTATATACACCGAAGGTTGAGTGTATAGCTATTTCACGAAAAACCATTTTCGATCATCAGCACTCTTTTCGGAAGTGGATGCACCGGGGACTGAACCCGAGTCCATTCCATCTTCAGCCCCCATGACCCAACGCATAAACACAATCGGCCATTGAGACTCTGTGCAAGCTGTTGGATTTTCCCCACTTTTGCCTTTTTCATTTTCAACATTAACGTTAGTGTGTATATGCTTTTGCATATATTCTACTCAAACGTGCTGAATTTTTTTTGGCAGTTCGCAATGAACATTTGTTGTTGGTATGTATTTTTTTGTTTTTTTTTTTATATACCAACAACGTTAACAATTTTACTTGAAAGAGTTTTTTAGTGCTTAGCACGAAATTTTTATTTTTAGTTTAATTTTTAATTGTTGGGGTAAGTGGAAAAAAATTCAACAACTATTTACAGCGAAGGTTGAGTGTATAGCTATTTCACGAAACACCATTTTCGATCATCTGCACTCTTTTCGGAAGTGGATGCACAGGGGATTGAACCCGAGTCCATTCCATCTTCAGCCGCAATGACCCAACGCATAAACACACTCGGCCATTGAGACTCTGTGCAAGCTGTTGTATTTTCCCCACTTTTGCCTTTTTCATTTTCAACATTAACGTTAGTGTGTATATGCTTTTGCATATATTCTACCCAAACGTGCTGAATTTTTGTTGGCAGTCCGCAATGAACATTTGTTGTTGGTATGTATTTTTTTTTTTTTTTATACCAACAACGTCAACAATTTTACTTGAAAGAGTTTTTAGTGCTTAGCAGGAAATTTTTATTTTTAATTCAATTTTTAATTGTTGGGGTAAGTGGAAAAAAATTCAACAACTATTTACAGCGAAGGTTGAGTGTATAGGTATTTCACGAAAAACCATTTTCGATCATCAGCACTCTTTTCGGAAGTGGATGTACCGGGGATTGAACCCGAGTCCATTCCATCTTCAGCCGCAATGACCCAACGCATAAATATAGGATTCAATTAAAATTATTTTTGGTACAAAAGAAATGTTTATTACTAAATTTCTGTTTGGAATGAATAACAATTGTTTGAAATTCCATTTTTATATGAGAAAATTTTCTTTTCAATATCAAAGCTAACTCATTAACTTTTACATTTTTTTTTTAATTAAATTCAAGTAGATTCAAATTATTAATGTGTATCAATTGAATTCTCAAAACCATTTAAACTATTTTAAAATTTATAAAAGTAAGTTATATTATTTAGTAAGTAAGTTATTTATTTATTTATATGTAAATTATATTTGTGTACACTAGTACCTTCGACCAGTTCTTGTAATCTTATCTAGATCTTTTCTATTTAATTGTTATAGGATTCAATTAAAATTATTTTTGGTACAAAAGAAATGTTTATTACGAAATTTCTGTTTGGAATGAATAACAATTGTTTGAAATTCCATTTTTATATGAGAAAATTTTCTTTTCAATATCAAAGCTAACTCACTAACTTTTACATTTTTATACTCAGCTGTACTAGTACACAGAGTATTATAGTTTTAGTCACATAACGGTGGATTGTAACAGAATGAAATAATCGAGATGGATATAGACTTATATATATCAAAATGATCAGGGTGAAAAGAGAAATCGATTGTGCCATGTCCGTCCGTCCGTCCGTCCGTCTGTCCGTCCGTCCGTCTGTAAACACTCTAACTCGCGGAAAAATTGAGATATTTTGATGAAATTTGAAATGCAAGTTGGTATCGAGACTGGGACGGTTGGTATTGAAAATGGGTGAAATCGGACCATGACCACGCCCACTTTTCCTATATAGAAAAAATCGGAGATTTGGTATTTCAGCCACTATTAAAGCTAGAGTGATGAAATTTTACCCACGTGTTTAGCTTAGGCCCCTAAGAAGAAATTTGATGGAATTTTGGAAAATGGGCGGTGCCACGCCCACTTATTAAGGAGCAAACATTGAAAGCTTTATGAGTCATAACTCAGAAACTGTTGAAGATATATCGATGAAATTTGGTACGCGTGATATACTTACTTAGGCAAATGTGTGGACGAAAAATTGTCAAAATCGGTTGATGGCCAGTCCCACTTTTATATATGGGAACTATAAAGGGGCCTAATAAAAACATTTTAAGCGATATCTCTGTCAAATATAAAGATATATCATTGAAATTTTATGCCAGGAGTCCACCTGCGGACATGCAACGAAAAACACAAAAATTTTGGAAAATGGGCGTGGCACCGCCTCTTTTTAGAAGCTGGAATATACGAGATTTCTGAGCCCATAACTCGACAAATAATTGATATATAATGACGAAACTTGGTGTGTACACTTTTATTACTTGTGGTAATACATGTTGAAAATTTTAGCGAAATCGGTTGACGACCACTCCCACTTTTATATATGGGTATTATAAAGTGGCCTAATAAAAACATTTAAAGCGATATCTTTGTCAAATATAAAGATAATTCATTGAAATTTTGTGGCATGAGTTCTACAATAGACCGGAAACAAAAAATATAAAAATTTTGGAAAATGGGCGTGGTACCGCCTCTTTTTAGACAAAGGAATGTACGAGATTTCTTAGGCTATAACTCGACAAATAATTGAGATATTATGACGAAACTTGGTTTATACACTTTTATAACTTGTGTTAATAGACACGCAAAAATTTATTGAAATCGGTTTATGACCACGCCTACTTTTTAACAAAGATATTTCTGGAACACCCTTTGGGAATTTGTAACGTGACATCTTTGTAACTAGAAGTCATAAAGGAATGCAATTTTGCACAAAGAATAATATTCATATGCTTAGTTGGATGACTGATAAAGCGGCTACGCCCACTTTATGCAGCACTTGCTTTATATAAAGTACCTACACCGTGTTTCCATCAAACGCAAACAAATAATGAAAGCATACAGCTGAGTATCTAATGTTCGATTCCACTCGAACTTAGGCTTCCTCACTTGTTTCAAATTAAATTCAAGTAGATTCAAATTATTAATGTGTATCAATTGAATTCTCAAATCCATTTAAACTATTTTAAAATTTATAAAAGTAAGTTATATTATTTAGTAAGTAAGTTATTTATTTATTTATATGTAAATTATATTTGTGTATACTAGTGCCTTCGACCACTGCTTGCAGCTCCAAACGTGGAACCGTCATACCCTTTACTGGAGCACATCGCGTCTTGCTTGCTACAAATGCAACATCAACCGAACCTCTTCTTTTTACTCGTAAATAGGCGACTGCTGCATAGGCGACAGAGCTCGCGTCGACAAATACATGCAACTGAATTTCATCGGCGGACATTAAAAGCTGCGAATAACAACGTGGTATAGACAAGCTCGATACCTTTTGAAAATTTTCCCACCATGACGCCCACTTAATGTTTAGTTGTTGTGGTAATTGCTCGTCCCATTCGACTTTACATTTCCATAATGATTGTACCAAAAGTTTTTCGTATATCGTGGCATCGGCAAGAAATCCGAACGCATCGTAAATAGACATTACTATGCTGAGAAGCTCTCTCTTCGTTGGCGGTCGTTTAAGGTTTAAAACATCACGAGAAATCTTGTGGACTTTAACATGGAACTCAAATGAATCCGTGATCGTATTCCAAAACATTCCCAAAACTTTGTCGGCAGCTGATTGGTGTTCCATGTTGAGACATGTTGCAGAACCTGTGTCTTCTTCGCACAATTTGATTTGTAAAGATTTATCGTTGGACAAAAAGTTACGCAATTTAAAACCAGAAGCTGAGTTGATGGCTATTACTTCCTTTACGACTTCTTCAGCTTCTTCCACATTCGAAAAACTAACAACTAAATCGTCGACATACATGTTGTTCACCACAACAGCTGCTCCTCTTGGCATGGTTGATACAAACTTGGTTGCGTTTAAATCTTATATTATAAATGTGAAATGGAAATTGTGTTTAAACTCAATTTGCGAGAAAACCGCTGAACGGATCCTCACGAAACTTTGCACACCTAGGTATTTTCACCTGGTAATTGCTATAGGCATATTTTTAAACTGATTAAAAGTCAGGGATGGGCACCTCCCATACAAAATTTTCCTTTTTTTCGTAATATCTCTTGAAATATTTGTACTAGAATAATGAAAATTTTTGTGAAGGAATAATACAAAAATATATACTCAACGGATAAACAATTTAGGTCTTGGTAAAGCAGGGATGGGCACTCTCCTCCCATATAAACTGAAAGTTTCACATCGATTATCTCTGGAAATATATGTAGTAGGGTACTGCAAACTGGTGTGAGGGCATATGAGATAACTATGTATTAAACGGGAAAAACACTAGGTCTTGGCAAAGCAGGGATGGGCACCTCCCATACAAACTGAAACTTTCACAGCGAATATCTCTGGATATATTTGTAGTAGGGTACTGAAAGCTGGTGTGAGGGCATGTGAGATAACTATGTATTAAACGGGTAAAACTGCTAGGTCTTGGTAATGCAGGGATGGGCACCTCCCATACAAACTGAAATTTTCACATCGAATATCTCTGGAAATATTTGTAGTAGGGTACTGAAAACTAGTGTGAGGGCATGTGAGATAACTATGTATTAAACGGGTAAAAACGCTAGGTCTTGGTAAAGCAGGGATGGGCACCTCACATACAAACTGAAACTTTCACAGCGAATATCTCTGGAAATATTTGTAGCAGGGTACTGAAAACTGGTGTGAGGGCATGTGAGATAACTATATATTAAACGGGGAAAACACTAGGTCTTGGTAAAGCAGGGATGGGCACCTCGCATACAAACTGAAACTTTCACAGCGAATATCCCTGGAAATAATTGTAGTAGGGTACTGAAAACTGGTGTGAGGGCATGTGAGATAAATATGTATTAAAGGGGTAAAAACGCTAGGTCTTGGGAAAGCAGGGATGGGCACCTCCCATACAAACTAAAATTTTCACATCGAATATCTCTGGAAATATTTGTAGTAGGGTACTGAAAATTGGTGTGAGGGCATGTGAGACAACTATGTATTAAACGGGTAAAAACGCTAGGTCTTAGTAAAGCAGGGATGGGCACCTCCCATACAAACTGAAACTTTCACAGCGAATATCTCTGGAAATATTTGTAGTAGGGTACTGAAAACTGGTGTGAGGGCATGTGAGATAACTATGTATTAAAGGGGTAAAAACGCTAGGTCTTGGTAAAGCAGGGATGGGCACCTCCCATACAAACTGAAATTTTCACATCGAATATCTCTGGAAATATTTGTAGTAGGGTACTGAAAAATGGTGTGAGGGCATGTGAGATAACTATATATTAAACGGGAAAAACACTAGGTCTTGGTAAAGCAGGGATGGGCACCTCGCATACAAACTGAAATTTTCAAAGCGAATATCTCTGGAAATATTTGTAGTAGGGTTCTGAAAACTGGTGTGAGGGCATGTAAGATAACTATGTATTAAACGGGTAAAAACGCTAGGTCTTGGTAAAGCAGGGATGAGCACCTCCCATACAAACTGAAACTTTCACAGCGAATATCTCTGGAAATATTTGTAGTAGGGTACTGAAAACTGGTGTGAGGGCATGTGAGATAACTATGTATTAAACGGGTAAAAACGCTAGGTCTTGGTAAAGCAGGGATGGGCACCTCCCATACAAACTGAAATTTTCACATCGAATATCTCTGGAAATATTTGTAGTAGGGTACTGAAAAATGCTGTGAGGGCATGTGAGATAACTATATATTAAACGGGAAAAACACTAGGTCTTGGTAAAGCAGGGATGGGCACCTCGCATACAAACTGAAATTTTCACAGCGAATATCTCTGGAAATGTTTGTAGTAGGGTACTGAAAACTGGTGTGAGGGCATGTGAGATAACTATGTATTAAACGGGTAAAAACGCTAGGTCTTAGTAAAGCAGGGATGGGCACCTCCCATACAAACTGAAATTTTCACAGCGAATATCTCTGGAAATATTTGTAGTAGGGTACTGAAAACTGGTGTGAGGGCATGTGAGATAACTATGTATTAAACGGGTAAAAATGCTAGGTCTTGGTAAAGCAGGGATGGGCACCTCCCATACAAACTGAAATTTTCACATCGAATATCTCTGGAAATATTTGTAGTAGGGTACTGAAAATTGGTGTGAGGGCATGTGAGATAACTATGTATTAAACGGGTAAAAACGCTAGGTCTTAGTAAAGCAGGGATGGGCACCTCCCATACAAACTGAAACTTTCACAGCGAATATCTCTGGAAATATTTGTAGTAGGGTAATGAAAACTGGTGTGAGGACATGTGAGATAACTATGTATTAAACGGGTAAAAACGCTAGGTCTTGGTAAAGCAGGGATGGGCACCTCCCATACAAACTGAAATTTTCACATCGAATATCTCTGGAAATATTTGTAGTAGGGTACTGAAAAATGCTGTGAGGGCATGTGAGACAACTATATATTAAACGGGAAAAACACTAGGTCTTGGTAAAGCAGGGATGGGCACCTCGCATACAAACTGAAATTTTCACAGCGAATATCTCTGGAAATGTTTGTAGTAGGGTACTGAAAACTGGTGTGAGGGCATGTGAGATAACTATGTATTAAACTGGTAAAAACGCTAGGTCTTGGTAAAGCAGGGATGGGCACCTCCCATACAGACTGAAATTTTTACAGCGAAAATCTCTTGAAATATTTATAGCAGGGTACTGAAAATTGGTGTTGGGCATATGAGATAATTACGTACTCAACGGACAAAAAAAAAATAAGAAAACTATCTTTGACTTCAAG
Source organism: Urophora cardui (assembly GCA_960531455.1). Taxonomy (NCBI): domain Eukaryota; kingdom Metazoa; phylum Arthropoda; class Insecta; order Diptera; family Tephritidae; genus Urophora; species Urophora cardui. Next base: position 17,743,940 of record OY482675.1, on the reverse strand, counting down.
AATGATATTTTTCTATGTAACTTTTTTGGACTAACTCAATATGCTAATATTTTTAAAAGCACGTGGTGTGAAACCCGCGGGTAACCTCTAGCTTTTAATAAATTCTGCGCAGCATGGTGAACATACGGCTCCAAAAATCATCGACGACATTACGTAGACTCTAATTGGCTTAGACGGATCTCCGTCATGCCACAGAAAGCGCTGCGAGTTCTGATCGGCACCCCTAATTACGACCTGTGAAAACATCTCTTGTATATCGCCTGCTACTGCTATTGACCCTTGACGAAATTTATGTAGCACAGTAATAAGTGGTTGTGCATGGTCGGGTCCTTTGAGTAATGTGGAGTTAAGTGACACATTAGATATGGTGGCAGCAGCATCAAATACAATCCGAAGCTTATTTGGCTTATGCGGATTCACCACTCCAAAATGTGGTAAATACCATGTAGTCGGACTCGTTTGTGCAACTTCATCTGGAGACAATAACCTAGCATATCCCTTGTTAAAATATTTTTCTATCTCAATTTTATATCTGGTAGCAAAATTATTATCTTTTTTCATACGTGATTCAAGATTTTTTAGTCGTTGGTATGCCATTTCGTTACGAGGTGGGAGCATTGTATGATCCGAGCGCCACAACAAACCCACTTCATATCGCTGACCGACCTCTTTCGTTGTCAGCTCTAAAATAGACCTGGCACGTTTATTTTTGTCAGACTCTATTACCACATCAGTGCTACGTACACCAAAACTATCTATTGTGTAATACTCGCTCACTAATTTATGTAATTCTTGTAGTTAATGTTTCTCACGAACATGCAATACCCGAGGTTGTAAATCATTGCATTGTTTAAGTGGTCCATATGCTAACCATCCTAGCTGTGTTGCAATTGCGATCGGTTCATCTCTTCCTGCATCAACTGTTTTGTTGGCAATACCTAGATAGCTATTATCGAGACCCAGCAAAACTACAGGTTTGGCATTAGTATAACTTGTAATTGGTAATTCTTGTAAATGAGGAAACTTCTCTTTGGCAAATGATTGACTTGGCAAATTTAACGACTTGACTGTATATACATTTCTTAGATTGAACTCATTAAAATTACCTTTGATTGTGACAGATACCTTTTTTGAGTTTTCTTTCACCTGACTTTCGCCATACCACTGTAACGTTAGTGGCATGGTTTGACCACGAAGCCCTAATTTTGTAGCGACGTTTTCTTCTAATAGCGTAATTTATGAACCTTCATCAAACATTGCATATGCTGATATTTTCCCATTCGGCCCAGACAATATTATTGGCAATAGCTTGAAAAGCGTTGACTTTTTAAATTCATGGCAATTTAACACACGTTCAATTTCGGTATTATCTACAGCGGATTTCGATTCATCTAAATGTAACAATTTATGGTGCATCCTCTTACATCCATTGAATGCACATTCTTTACGCTGGTGGAAATTCCCTAAACTATGCCCTTTACGAAGGCACCCAAAGCATAAACGATTATTCTTGACAAAACTCCATTTGGTTGGAATGTCACACGACAAAAATTGACGGCAATCTTCTAATTTGTGTGCTTGATTACATTTTATACATACGATTTTTCTTTCAGCTTGGACCTCATTGTTGTACAAGACTCGACGTGTAGAATTTGTATTTGACATGGTTCGAGGCTGTGCAGCTGACGTTTACTGCGATACGTTTGCTTGGATTGAGCGCAGCGATACATCTGATACTCCTGGCAATAATGAAATTACTTTGGCTATTTCGCTTAGCCACTCTCCAAAATTCTCTACTGTTGGAAAGGGAACTAAACCTGCAGCCCGCTGACTCCATTTGTATTGTTTGGATGGCGGCAGCTTTCCAACTAGGCATTCTAACAACGTGGGATTCATTAAATGATGTGCGCACCTAGCTGACTTAAAAAACGCAACAATATTTCTCACACGATTGGAAAAGTCCAATATTCATTTATATTTGGGAATCGTTGTACTTTCTGTAGTTGTGCTTTTATTAATAACTCCGGACGACCAAAGTTAAACTCCAATTCTTGAATGACTCTTGTTACATCTTCGGGATAAATCAAAAGTGATGTTACTGCCCTTTTTGCTGCACCTTGTAAAGCCTTATGAAGACGCATTAAATTTTGCCTGTTGCTATATTGAAACTCGATTGTTGTATCATTATAATTGGTGAGAAAAAGAGGCCAATCCTCTGGATTGCCATCGAAATTCGGCAATGGAAAAAGCTTGACGGCAGAATTATCCATAAAAGTTAATGATGCACTGTTCATTGCTGGCGCTTGCAACATACGTGGTTGTATGTGTGTTGACGTAAGCGGCATTTGCGTTGACGAAAACGGCTGCTATGTTCTCACATACTGCTGTATTGGCGGTGATTGCATGGTGACGGACGGCGGTACTGGCGCTGGCGACTGCGCTTGTGTTAATACAACTGTTGGTGATTGTAACTGCATTGTTACAGACGGCTGGTCTTGTGCTGACGACTGCACTTGCATTGACGATGACGGTGGCACTTGCGCTGGTGACTGAGGAATATCGGTAGCTCCAGCGTTGGCAAAGCTGGCTCCGACTTCTTGCCTATGACGTATGTTATCGTTTCTTAACTCTTCCACACATGCACGTAATGATGTAATGCTAGACACAAGTAAAGCAAGTTGATCACCAGGAATGGTTACTGGATGGCTTCCATGAGTAGTCGTAGAATTTTCTGTAACTCTTGATCCAGCGGCCTGCGTGTCTTCCATGTCGTTTGATGAATCGTACTCCGAATTATCACTTACTGACTCCTTTCTGGTCGTCTCCTTATCTGCTTGCGATCTTAAAATCATTGGTTATTTGAATGCGCGAATTGCAGAGAACAAATTTCTTTAAACAAATGTAGGCGACAATAGAAAAACAAACGAAATAAAGTTATTAATCATTTATTTAATCTGTCTTTCTAAACAGCATGAAAATGCATTTGGCGTGCGGTTAAAGAAATTTGATGTTCTCTCTATATCTTTTCTTTGCGAATGAACCGAATTCTAGTAACTTCTTTTCAGTTAATATAAATTGAAGTGAATACATATGTACATGTATATTGATCATGGATTATACTCCAACTCTAATGCACCGTATGCGAATGCGTGTGCGTATGCGTATCTAAACGTTTTCTTGCGTGCGGCCCTGGCTGCTCTAGTGT
>OY482675.1:17573235-17735735 GCA_960531455.1 Urophora cardui | reverse complement strand
CTTATGCATACATTTGTATGTATGTATGTATGTATGTACATACATATATACATACCCTGCAGGGAACTCAATAACTAGTGAGCAAAATTTCTAGTTCCGAGCTAGCGAAAAGGTGTCAAAAAGGAACTAGATCAATTTTAGTTAGACCCTCACCAGTTCAGAAGGAGTGAATAGAGTAACCATTATAAGACACACTTTGATTTGTATGCAATTTCGAAGTGACAAAAATTCTATGGAAATTTTTCGTTCGTTCAATTGCCGTAGGCTTTGTATATTTCTGCAATTCTCAGATGTTTAGTGAAACATTTTATATAAAGAGGTTTCTATTTGCATCTTGTATGAAATGAAATGTTCCCCTAATTATGCTTTTTCGATCCATCAGGCTTATTTTTAATTTTTTTTTTATTTTATTACTTTTTAAATATTATTGTAAATTTTTAATAAGTAAATAAATAAAAAAATATTAGTTTAAAAAAAAAAAAATTATCATCCAACTTAACACCGACAGGATTCGAACCCGTGCCCCTCAGATTGAAAGGCACATGCGTTAGCCAGTCGGCCATCGCGCTACTTGCACGAAGTGTGTCAAAGGCTGCACTTAAGCGGCAGATGTAAAACTGTAGAATTTGTAGGTACTTGTAGCTAGTTCAGAACTATCGAAATTGTGCCAATAAACGAACTAGTGGAAACTGTAGAATTAAGTACTAGTTCGGAACTATCGAAAATGTAGTGCTGAGAGTGACAATTGACACAGCCTAGGACATCGCCGTGTTAAATTCGTCAGTTGGTAACATGCAAAAGAGATTTAGCTCGCACTAGTAGTGTCGAAAAATGCACTAGAAGCGACCTAGTTCGCAACTAGAGATTTTCCCTGCAGGGTATGTTGTGATAAATGAAAGAGCTTATGGTTTGGTTGCCAAAAATGAATTGAATTTATTGTACAAAATTTGTTTCTTTTATACAAAATTTATTCTTATGTACTACTTATTTACTACGATATATACTTACTCTAACAGCCTTATTCCGGTGTGGTAACATAATTTACTTTACTGGTGAAATAAAGAATCTGGTACTTTAAACACTCTTTTCGTATTCTGGCAGCAGAAAATTAAGTTACCACCTCAATACGTGGCAATATTTTGTTACCATTTTCAGCCCGATTCAATTCCGTTCGTATGGAAATGCTTTGACAGCGTTACCATTTGTGCCAGAATACCAATTGAAAAGATGGTAACAATTTTCAGCAACATAAATTACCAGTAAAGTAATTTTCCGGTAACGCTCGGAATAGCAGTGTAAATGTGTAACAATAATGGGACTCTTTCCCACGGTATATTGTACATATGTACATGTACCTACGTACATGTACATATGTATGCTCCTATGAGCGCTTAGGCTTAGAATAACATTGGAAGCGTGAGAATGGCAGCGTCAGCAATTTTTGTGTACTTACAATTTGTGTGGGGCTGACAAAGTAGTCAGCGCCAGCGCGTGACAATACAATGTATGGAAATTTATTACGTATGTATGTTTGCGCTTGTGTAACTACATTTGACGCTCTACATCACCCTTCCAAAAAAAATGAATCCACAAATGAAGCGAGTATTTCGTTTCAATAAAAATTAAAATTGAACTTACATATTTATTTTGATGTAAAAGTGGGAATGTCTCATGCTATTGCTTAAGTCTATTTTTATGTACTATAATTTTCTTTTCTGTATTAATATTATTTTTACCTATACTTTCTACCTTATAGGGAGTTAAACTATAATTATTGTTCCTATCAATATTTACTACTCTATAGGGACCTTTATATCTACTATCTAACTTATGTCCTGCTTCGTCTCTAACTAACACTAAGTCTCCTATATTTATTTCCTTAAGCTGTATGTTCTTATCGTAATTAGTTTTTTGTTTTTCCTTAGCCTGTTTTATAAACCTATTAGCTCTTTCTAGTGCTATTTGTAACCTAAATTTAACTTCATTATCATATGCCTCATAATTGTATAATGGGCTAATTGTATTTTCTTGTAGAAATTCGAATGTCGGTGCCGGTTTTCCAAATATTAGCTCAAAAGGACAGTAACCATGAACTGTTGAAGGTGTTGTGTTATAACAATAGGTAAAGTACTTGAGGTACTCATCCCAATCGTCTTTGTCAATGGATATGTATGAACGTACATATTCATTGAATGTTCTATGGCTGCGTTCAACAGTGCCAAACGTTTGATGATGGTAAGGTGTAGAAGTTTTGTGTTCTATTTTTAATAATTTACACAGTTTTTCAAAAACGTTATTTTTATATTCCGTTCCCATATCGGTTAGTATGGTCTTTATACATCCATAAATGAGAATGAAATGTTCGAAAATAGCTTTGGCCACTGTTTTGCATGTTTGCTTTCAATTGGAATTGCTACTAGATATTTGGTTAAGTCACATATTATAGTGACTGCATACTCATTTCCATTCAATGATTTTGGAAATGGTCCAATTGTGTCAATTTGAACTATATCAAACGCTTTTGTTGGCGTTTCCGTTATTGTCATGGGTTCTTTTAAATTTTTATTAATTTTGTTTTTATTGCATTGAATGCATTTTTTAATATGATTTTTTATTTCATTTTTCATATTTTTCCAATAATATTTCTGTTTAATTTTATTGGTTGTGCGATTGATTCCTGGGTGGCCACCATTAACAGGATCATCGTGATATTTTTGTAATATCTTTTTAATTACTTCTTTATCTGCCACGTGCATAACCTCCGGAGTTAATGCAATAGTTAAATTTTTGAGAACTTTGGTACATATATCTTTAAATGTGTCTACTCGAGTATAATTATTTTTAAACAATTTGTCTCCTAAGGACAACTGTATTTTATTAATTCCTAGATTGCCGGCTTCTTTCATAAGCCTGGCAAAGAATTGTCCTAAGTCAATCTTCGCCTCAACAATTAGGTTATTTATATTAATTTCGCTACAAATTTTCTTTCCCTTTTTGAACTGCAGTTTCGGGGGATCGAAAACGAGCTGAGTCAGCTTTTTTACTTCACATTTATTTAGCGCTTCATATATTTTTATGTTCTCTTCGTGACAGCTTACTTTTGTATTTTTATTATTGGAATTTTTATTATTGGTATTTTTATTGGTTTCTGATCGTGTTTTGACTCTCATTATATGGCATGCTTTAACTGACATGTCTTTTAAATCATTTATACTAATGCGTGATAGTGCATCTGCAACATAATTTTCTTTTCCAGCTATGTACTCCACTTCAAAGTCATATTCCTCCAAGTCTAGTCGAATTCTAGTTAGTTTTGATGATGGGGTTTTCATCGAAAAAAGGTAAGTTAAAGGTCGATGGTCTGTTTTGATTGTGAATTTTCTACCGTAGACGTACGGTCTGAAATAAGTGATAGCCCAATGAATGGCTGCTAATTCTTTTTCAATCGTTGCTTTATTTATTTCGCCTTTTGTGAATGATCTAGAGGCATAAGCAACTGGTAATTGTTTTCCTTCGTATTCTTGACCTAGCACTGCTCCGCAGGCGTATCCACTTGCATCTGTTGTTATATAAAATTCTTTATTGAAATCTGGGTATTGTAGAATATTTGGGCTAATTAGTGCATTTTTCAAATAGTTAAATGAATTTTCACATTCTTCTGTCCAATTGAAAACTATGTTCTTTTTGCAAAGTCTTGTTAATATTCTAGAATATTCTGCGAAATTTGGTATAAATCTTCTATAGTAATTGCAGAATGCGACGAATCTTTTTGCTTCGTCGGCATTCTTGGGAGTTGGGTAATTTTGAACAATTTTAAATTTACTGGGATCAGGTAAAATTCCTTTACTTGTGCATTTGTGTCCAAGGTAAGTAACTTCTTGGTTGAAAAATAGACATTTATCTGGGTGTAATTTTAAATTATATTTTCTGCAAGTTGCGAATACGTCTTTTAAATTTTTAATCATATGATTTTCGGAACATCCTAATACTACTAAGTCATCCATGTATAAGAATGCTTGTGATGGCTTTACACCTGCGAATGCCAAAGTCATCATTCTCTGAAATGAGTTTGGTGCTACTTTGAGACCATAAGGTAATCTTTTGAACCGGTATGTACCATTGTCTGCGGTAAATGATGTTATATTTCTTGATTCTGGGCTTAGTTCTATTTGGTGAAAGCCTGACATTAAATCCAAGCAAGAAAAATATTTTGCTCTTCCCAATTGATCCAGAATATCATCAATTCTTGGTAATGGGAATTTATCTGCGGTTAGTTTTTTGTTTACTTGTCTATAGTCAATAACTAGTCTCCATCTCTTGTCGTTATTACCTGGTAGTGATTTTTTCGGTACTAGTAAAATTGGACTATTATATTCGGAAATAGATGGTTCTATTAGGTCATCTTGAATTAGTTTATTTATTTGTTTATTAATTTCCTGTTTATGTGCTTCTGGTATTCTATAATTTTTTACATAGACTGGGGTATCATCTTTCATATAAAGTTTTTGTTTATAAAAACTGTTAGTGGTTATAGGTTCCGATTCTAATGCAAATATATCTATATATTCTGAACACAAAGTATTAAGTTGAGATTTAGCAAATGATGGAAAATTTTTATTTAATCTTTCTAGTTTTTCTTTATTATTTGCTTCATTTTAGGTTAGGTTAGGTTGAGGTGGCTGTCTCCCGCTGTCATGAAAGCGGGGACACACTTAGGCCGAGGTGGCCCATTGTGATACCACACGGGAGCCCTAGCTTCCTTATCCCTGTTTACAAACCTTTCCGGAAAAATTAGATTCAAAAGTATGATAAGATTAGATGCCCGTGAAGCTAAACCAGCGCGTTTGTTTCATGAAGCGCAGAAAATCTAGTGTCCTTGTTTATGGAGGAAGCGGTACCTGGATAGCGACAGTGCGGGGCAGTGGCATAGATAGTGCTCAAGACTCTCTATTTCCTCCACGTCCCTACAGCTGCGGCAGAAGTTGTTTTTATATAGGCCCATGCGAGAGGCGTGAGTGCCCATAAGACAATGGCATGTTAGAAGTCACACCAGCGGACCTATAGAGAGCCGATTCAGATGCAGCACCGATACAGACCTAGCCTCATCCAGTCTAGGCCAGATTTGCCTAGAAATCACACAAGTTGACTCCTTGGCCCATCTAGCGTTAGCCTGTTCAATGGAGCGAGATCTCAACCAATGCTTGCATGAGTTAAGCGGGGGGCCAACCCATGCCGCAGATGTGATATCCTGCAAGCTTGTGCCTTCCCTTGCCAACTCATCTGCAATGCAGTTGCCCCGAACGTTGCTATGGCCTGGAACCCAAATGACGTTCAGGTCGCACCTTTCGGCTTTGCTTAATTTTTCTGTTTATTATTTATAATTATGTAGTCGTCTAAGTTTTCTGTGTTAATATTGTAATTTTGAATAGTTGCATTTTTATCTGTTGTATTAATAATTCTAACAAATGCTTGATTTGGGTTAACTATTGAGTTGGCAATAAAAATGCCTTCGGCTAATTGTTGATGTGGTATAAATAAATCGTTATTATTATTAATTTTAATTTGTCTAATTACTTCTGATCTTGCTGGTACTGATATACTATTGATTGTTGGCTCATTTGTCATTCGAATTGCTATATCTTCTGGGAAATCATATGGACGTAATATCAAAGTATCTTTATTATTTTGATAGTCCAAAATGCAATTATATTTTTTAATGAAATCCAGTCCCAAAACTCCGTCACATGGGATTGGGAAATCATCCTCTACTATGTGAAATTTATGTCGAATCAAAAGATCGTCACCCTTCAAATCTGCTTTAACTGTTCCGAGGGTGCTTGCTATACCCTGACCAATGCCTTTTAAATCTGTTTTTTGTGAATTATTAATTGAAACATCGTTCTGAATTTGACCCTTTTTAATAATTGATATATCTGCTCCTGTGTCTACTAGGAGAGTTGAAAATGAGTTATTTAATGTTGACTTGGAAGATATGTAGCTGTTCAAATGTAAATTGAATACAAAAATTTTTCTCTCTACTGTTGAAGTGGAGTCTGCTGGTTTTCCTGTTGATCGTAGCTACGTATGTTTCGTGTGCTGTTTGTATTGTTATTGTTATTGTTGTTGTTATTGCGAGCATTTGAGCGTGTTTGGTTTCTATAGTCTCGCCTTTGCATGTTATTGTTATTGTTATAATTGTAGCGCGTGGGAAACGCGCGTCTTTGGTTACTTCTGTTATTATTACTTTGATAACTTCGACGGAAGCTACCGCGGTAACAGTTTTGTTGGCGGATGTGAAGTAATGAGTTTGGGTTTTCAGTTACTTCAGTACAGCTATTTGTGAATTTAGAGATAGCTTCGTTCATGGAAGTGAACGTTCCTGCTTGCATTATCATTTTTACTTTTTCGTTTGAGCAATTCTTACACATGGCTTTTACAGCTGCTTGTGTAGAATATTTGCTTGCCAAGTCTGAGGTAAGCCCATCAGATATGTATGCTCCTTCCAATGACTTTGTTAGCTTCTCTATTTCAGTAGTGTATTGATTAGCTGTTTTACTGCGCTGTTGAATATTCAAAAGCTTTGCAGTCAATACTTCTACTGACTCGCCTTTAATTGAAGTTTGCAATTTTGTTTTAACTTGTTGTATGGTATTTTCAGTACTGATGTAATTTCGTGCAGTACCTTTAAGTTTAGTTTTTATAATGGATATCGCTAACGCTTCATGCGTATCCTTGATCTGATCGAGAATTTCAATTGCGTCCAAAAAACTATGAAGATTTTCCGGCTTGCCATCAAATTCGGGTAAAATTGATGAAGCCGTTTTAATAAACTCTACCACTGTTTGTGGCATTTTGTCTATTTCTGTTTGAGAGTTTTGGTTATTGAATTCTTTGTGCTCTTCGTCCTTTTCGGAGGATGGTTCTGGTAAGAAATCGCTAAAGTCAATTTTTATAGTTTGGTCAACAGAGTTTGGTATTTGTACCTCAATGTTGTATCTAGCTAATGAAGACACTAGTTTGTCTCTAACAAAAGAAAATATTTGGTAAGCCTATAATTGGTGAGCTGCAGTGAGTTGTTTGTTAACTTTGCGTATTACTTCACCTAAATTATTTAATGAATCTAGTATTGTTTTGAGGTGTTTTCTTACCGTTTCCGTTTTTATTGTTATATTTTTGTTTATGCATTTATATGCTTTTTTTGCCGTTGTTTTTTCTTCAATGAGTGTTTTAAGAATTATTTCCCATTTGGCCATTGAAAATAGTGATATCAAAAAAAAAAAATCTGTTTAGACCTTATCTAGGCCGTTAGCGCGAGAAATGTATCTCTTTTTCAAAATTTTGTTGTGGACTGAGTATATTCTCAAAAATAAATTGATGCAACTAACGATTGCAATAACAAGTAAAATGAATTTTATGGAATCCTAAGACTCAGTATGATCAACTACCTCAATGGAATTAACCACATTGGCATTTTATTCGTCTACCTTTGATGTTTTGCCACCCATATTTGGTTATTTGTAAAAAAAAAAATCTCAATGGTATCTTGGAATGCCGAAAACTTCACCCATTCGATTAATTTCTTCTACTTGTGTTGTAGGGTTAATAACGTCCTCCATTGTTGGTTCCCTAGTCATTCCTATGCGACGCCAAAATCTTCTCAAAAATTCTAATTCCCTATCGTAATCTCTCACTTCCACTTCGTTGGGTAAATCAGCAATTGGGTTCCTAAACCTAGACATTCTTGAAAAGAACAAAAGATATTTCCACTTTTTTTTTTTTCATTTACTTATTACAGTTATGCCTCAGACACATATGTGGTATGAATATTATAATATCAATACTATGATTTGGCTTTTACCATGAAAATTTTCAATTAAACTACAATATGAGAGTGACACATATGTGGTATAGATCGCAATGTCTCTAGCATTAGAAAGCAAAATATTTTCATTTTTAGCAATAAAAAATATTATTATTAAAATGTAAAAAAAAACTTATTTATCGAATTTGGTTAGTAGCAGAATTCAAAAGGCAAGAATTTTTCAATTTTTGCCACTTAGTAGGCAGCCGTTAGGTTGCCAAAAGGTTTGTTAAATATATATACGTGGATATTAAATTATATTAAGTTCTATTGCTGCTGCTTTCTTCGCTCTGCCCTGTTGACGCCGCGTGTTCTGCTGTTGCCGCTGCTGCTGTAACTTCCCTGCTGTTGTTGCTGTTTCGTGTACCAATTTTGCTGTTGTTGTTGCTTACATTGCTTCCTCGTGCTCAACAAGGATACGATATTGATGACCAATTCAAAACACAAATCATATACAGTTTGTTGTCCGCTGCTGTTGCTGTCCTTTGTGTCAACAAGGATACGATATTGATGACCAATTCAAAACACAAATCATATACAGCTTGTTATCCTGGAGGCTACCTTGCCACTCAGACAAAGGGAAGGCGAACGAATTCGCCGGGACTTTATCTGGCAAGGATCGCCATGTGATAAATGAAAGAGCTTATGGTTTGGTTGCCAAAAATGAATTGAATTTATTGTACAAAATTTGTTTCTTTTATACAAAATTTATTCTTATGTACTACTTATTTACTACGATATATACTTACTCTAAATGTGTAACAATAATGGGACTCTTTCCGACGGTATATTGTACATATGTACATGTACCTACGTACATGTACATATGTATGCTCCTATGAGCGCTTAGGCTTAGAATAACATTGGAAGCATGAGAATGGCAGCGTCAGCAATTTTTGTGTACTTACAATTTGTGTGGGGCTGACAAAGTAGTCAGCGCCAGCGCGTGACAATACAATGTATGGAAATTTATTACGTATGTATGTTTGCGCTTGTGTAACTACATTTGACGCTCTACAATGTAGGTAGGTACATGCACAGGTAGTTTCTTATTTTTAATTAATTTAATTTAATTTAATTTAATTTAATTTAATTTAATTTAATTTAATTTAATTTAATTTAATTTAATTTAATTTAATTTAATTTAATTTAATTTAATTTAATTTAATTTAATTTAATTTAATTTAATTTAATTTAATTTAATTTAATTTAATTTAATTTAATTTAATTTAATTTAATTTAATTTAATTTAATTTAATTTAATTTAATTTAATTTAATTTAATTTAACTTAATTTAATTTAATTTAATTTAATTTAATTTAATTTAATTTAATTTAATTTAAATTAATTTAATTTAATTTAATTTAATTTAATTTAATTTAATTTAATTTAATTTAATTTAATTTAATTTAATTTAATTTAATTTAATTTAATTTAATTTAATTTAATTTAATTTAATTTAATTTAATTTAATTTAATTTAATTTAATTTAATTCAATTTAATTTAATTCAATTCAATTTAATTTAATTTAATTTAATTTAATTTAATTTAATTTAATTTAATTTAATTTAATTTAATTTAATTTAATTTAATTTAATTTAATTTAATTTAATTTAATTTAATTTAATTTAATTTAATTTAATTTAATTTAATTTAATTTAATTTAATTTAATTTAATTTAATTTAATTTAATTTAATTTAATTTAATTTAATTTAATTTAATTTAATTTAATTTAATTTAATTTAATTTTAATTAAATTTAATTTAATTTAATTTAATTTAATTTAATTTAATTTAATTTAATTTAATTTAATTTAATTACATATCGACCCCTTTGTGCGACTTTAAATTGAAAATTCGATTAGAAACAAAAAAAACACTCACCAGTTTCATCTAATTGGTGCTTTGTTGTGTACACACCAACCTTATTTAATCATTTTTAGTATAGAACAAGTAAGGAAGCCTAAGTTCGAGTGGAATCAAACATTAGATACTCAGCTGTATGCTTTCATTGTTTGTTTGCGTTTGATGAAAACACGATGTATTTTATATAAAGCGAGTGCTGCATAAAGTGGGCGTAGCCACGCCCATTCTCAATATTTTTATCAGTCATCCAACTAAGCATATGAATATTATTCTTTGTGCAAAATTTCATTCCTTTATGACTTCTAATTACAAAGATGTCACGTTACAAATTCCCAAAGGGTTTTCCAGAAATATCTTTGTTAAAAAGTCATAAACCGATTTGAATAAATTTTTGTGTGTCTATTAACACAAGTTATAAAAGTATATAAACCAAGTTTCGTTATAATATCTCAATTATTTGTCGAGTTATAGGCTAAGAAATCTCGTATATTCCTTTGTCTAAAAAGAGGCGGTGCCACGCCCATCTTCCAAAATTTTTATATTTTTTGTTTCCGGTCTATTGTGGAACTCATGCCACAAAATTTTATGAATTATCTCTATATTTGACAAAGATATCGCTTAAAATATTTTTATTAGGCCCCTTTATAGTTCCCATATATAAAAGTAGGCGTGGTCGCCAACCGATTTCGCTAAAATTTTGAACATGTATTACCACAACTAATAAAAGTGTACACTGCAAGTTTCGTCATTATATTTAAATTATTTGTCGAGTTATGGGCTCAGAAATCTCGTATATTCCTGCTTCTAAAAAGAGGCGGTGCCACGCCCATTTTCCAAAATTTTTGTGCTTTTCGTTTTATATCCGCAGTTGGACTTCTGCCATAAAATTTCAATGATATACCTTTATATTTGACAGAGATATCGCTTAAAATGTTTTTATTAGGCCACTTTATAATACCCATATATAAAAGTGGGCGTGGTCGTTAACCGATTTTGGCAATTTTTCGTCCAAACATTTTCCTAAGTAAGTGTATCACGCCTACCAAATTTTATCGATATATCTTCAACGGTTTCTGAGTTATGACATATAAAACTTTCAATGTTTGGCCCTTAATAAGTGGGCGTGGCACCTCCCATTTTTCAAAATCTCACCAAATTTCTTCATAAGGGCATGAGCTCCACACGTGGGTGAAATTTTATCACTCTAGCTCTATTAGTGACTGAGATACAAAATTTCCGATTTTTACTATATAGGGGAAGTGGGCGTGGTCATGGTCCGATTTCGCCCATTTTCAATACCATCCGTTGCAGTCTTGATACCAACTTGCATTCCAAATTTCATCAAAATATTTAAATTTTTGCGCGAGTTATCGTGCGTACAGGCAGACAGACGGACAGACGGACGGACATGGCTCAATCGATTTCTTTTTTCACCCTGATCAATTTGATATATATAAGTCAATATCTATCTCGATTATTTTATGGTGTTACAATCCACCGTTATGTGATTAAAACTATAATACTCTGTGTACTAGTACAGCTGAGTATAAAAATGCTAGGAGTCGCAAGTTCGAGTTTCAGCAAAGTCAAAATTAAACATTTTTTAAATTAATTTTAATCATTTTTTTAATATCCTAAATTCAAATTCGATAAGAAAATTGTGAAAAATCTTAACGATTGTAGAAAATTGGTGCATCGATGGAATCGGTGTAATGCATATGCAAATAAATAAATTCGCGAATAAACTCCCCACAAATAAAACTATTAGCACAACGAGTGCGCAAGAGTGGAGGAACAAGTAAAGCTACTTCGATACGAAAAAGCAACTCTGAGTGGTTAAATTAGTGCATTCACTCCAGTGATGCCATTTTCACTTCGATCGAAGTTTTTCACTTCACTTTTATGCCAATCACTGCGACACTTCCTCTTTCCCCAAATCACTTCGATTTTGACCAATCAGAATTAATTTACTTTTATAATTTATTCTTAAAGATTCTAATAAAAGTTGCATATGTATGTATGTAGGTAGGTGTTTATACAATCATAAGATATGGCATCCCGCATTGAGAGGTGAATGACACATTATATTTCCACCCCCATGCCTAATGGTCTTTTAGGTGTAGCAAGGTGCAAATCCTTTGCCATTTGGGTGGCGTTCTGAACTGTTGGAGTCATGCCCACAAAGATTACAACAAAGAATTCGATCTGTGATGCATTAAATGGACTATTTAGCTTTGGGTGGAAACATGATGATTTAAGGAAGTGCAACTTGGTAAAGCGTTGGTCTGTTATTTTCGCTAAAGGACACATTGACTGTTATTAAGTACAGGGATATTTAGCAGAATCTTAAGCTGTCATATTGCCAAGGAAACATGTCATATATTTTCTTGAACTCGCGGGAACGCTTCACTTCGATTTACTTCGAATCTCTTGGATTTTTCAGCCGCTTCACTTCCCTCGAAAATTGCGCTGACAACACTGAGCTAAGGGAGGTAGTTTCGAATCAAGTCAGGCGACTGATTTTTTTCTTTTATTTTTTTATTTTTATTTTTTATTTTTTTTTTATTTTAATAATAAACAATAGCTTAAAAAAAACTAAAAAGCACTCTTTAATCTTAAAATCACACTAAAAATTGAGAAATAATTTAATATAAAAACAAAACTATGAACGAAAATATAAGTACTAGGGATTCCAATTTTTCCGATTTTTACGATCCCGGGATTTTTTTTTTCTAATCCCGGGATCCCGGGATTTGGACATTAATTATACAGGCCGACAAAATTTCCAAAAAATTTTATAACTCAAATAAAATTCTACTTTTCTAAAGGATTTCGGTGCCCTGAATCTGAATCTGAAGTCGGATTTTCGGTAATATTTGTAGGTTTTGAGATATTTATGCGATTTTTTGCTATATTCACTGCTCAATCTGTTAAATTACTTACTTTCATTAAAAAATGATTGCAGCTATTGAAAGAACGATCAATTCTCTTGAAAACAGCGCTTTGCTTTCTCGGGTTTCTCATTTATAGATCTAGAAATATATGTTTTTGTACAATAAGGTATTTTTCTTCGAAATCAACGGCAGTATTTGTAGCGCTGTTTTAATCGAAATCAAGTTTTGTAGCTGCTCTGCCTAACTATTTTTATTTCAGTATAGAAAATATATACATAGTATGCCACTGATTGTTTCAGTCACGCAAAATTTAGTCGTATTTTCGATAAATTAATTCACTTATTTTATTCTAATGCACAGTTTGTTGTTAATATAATTAACTGCCTAAAAGCGTGCTACAAAATTTTTATTTGCATTATTGCAAGTTACAAGCAGGATATCCGAAAAAGAAATGATCGTGCTTTCAATAGATTTAATCAGTTTTTAATGAAAGTGGGCAATTTTAAAGATAATGAGGAGTGAATATGGCCAAAAACCGCGTTTTTCGCCTCTTTGGACATGAATATCTCAAAAAGTGCACCGAAATCCTTTTGAAACGTAGAATTTTATTTCTGTTACAAAAATTTGTCTACCAGTATTATTTTCCCACATTTGAGGTTGAAAATTAAATATGTATATTTTCGAGAAACGCTACAACTTTAACATGCAAAGAAAAAATAGATTTTTATTGCCATTTTTTATTATTTCATAACTAACAAAATAAAATAGGAACGTAAAATCATGCTTATTATATAATAACACTTAAGAGTTACTTTAAAAAAAATAATCAACAAAGAAAATTAAATATATTTGGTGAACAAAACATTTTCCTTTATAGTTGGTACTTTTAGGATATTAGGATAAAAAGGTTTGCGATCATTTGATAATTTCCAATAAAAATTTTTAGAATTTAACGACACACTTCGTTTAAGCGAATATTTCCAAGCTTGCCGAAAAATTCTGAAAATTAATGCAACTTCCGAAAATATTTAAAAATCGGAGGCACATATTTTGATATGAATTCCGAGGATGCAGCTGCGTATTTAATTTTAGTATAGTAATGTAAAACTATCAAGTCTAATTAAAATTTTGTTTGCATTTTCTTCCATTATTTACTTTATATATGGGAAAATTCCAAAAACCATTTGGGAAATAAATGACCAAAAATAAGGAAATAGAAATTATCAAATGAATTTTATCACAAGAATTCTAAAGGCTTTAAAAATACCTAACGTACGTTTCTTTACAACGCGTACTTCACGACAAAAAAATTTGATTATTAAAAAAAACATCAAAAATATTAATCCTTACTTTGACTAATGGACTTTTTTATTCTGGCAAAAATGTCGCACTTTCTTCGGGCTGCCACATTTTTTTGTTCTCTTCCACACAGACTCAACACTTTTTTAAGGATGTTTGTTCTATTGACAAAATATAAAACTGGCCCGACTACGGGGCATCATCTTCTGCTCTTATCACATTGCATTATTTTTGTTTCATTCATCACATGAAAAATGCAACATTTATAGGGCACAGGGCACATGTTGATAATGGTGCAATGTAATAATGCAACATTTTTATGCAGAATAGGAAATGCTATTAGTATACAGATCTGAGAACACTAAAAATTATATAAAATACAACTTTTCTTTGCTATAATAGGGGAATATTCTGTCTTTATCTTATCCCAAAAATCCCGGGATAGAATTCTAGCGATCCCGGGATTTTCGGGGTGTCCAAAAGGGCGGGATACCGGGATCCCGGGATTGGAATCCCTAATAAGTACCTATTTAAGGAAGAGCATTAGGTGCTCAGTATGTCAAACAAAATTTAAAATCGGTATTTTTTACTAATACATATTTTTATTTTAAATTCTTTTAGAGATTTGTATGTACATGTATGTATGTACATATGCATACGTGTAAGTACATAAGAAATTCTAACGAGAACAGCGCTGTGGTGAAATAAGCGAGGTGAGAATGTTAATAACACAAGAAGAAATTAGAGTACACCGTTTGACACAACTCCCGTAACTAGCGCGGTAGCTCAGCTGTAATGTTATGTTCAGACACAACCTTAATTGAACATTAAGAGCCTTCATTCAATTTTCAAGCCCAATGATTCTCAATTTACCATACAAAAATTGACCAAGTTAATGCTTCATTAGAAATTAATGAGTTGTTAATGAAGAACAATTCTGCATGCAACCCTGTTAAAAGGCTTGTTTCATAAGTAAAATGAAATGTCATGAAAAGAGAAATGTGATTAGCGTCAGTGTCCACTAAACAGGTTGGTTCGTCAGATCAGCTGCATTCTTGTTCTTCTTCATCACCTATCAAATTTGTTTTTATTTCTGCTTATTTTATACATGCATTCGTGTTTACGATTGGTAAAAATTGTGAGATGAATGTCAAATTATTTCGTCCTCCTTGCAATTTTGACATTTAGGTCACGAGAGTTTGATATTCAGCTCACGGCGTGTATGTGTGTATGTATCTTGAGCCGACCTGTTAAATGGGCCAAGTAAATTAAATATGTCTGAACACCAAATCTAAAGATGTTCAATCAACCCCAATTGACTTAATTAATTTTTATGTCTGAACATGATATAAGATGCTAGGCTTCCGATTCAAATGAAGCTGGTTCAAGTCCAGGTCGAGTCAGTTTTTTTGTTGCTTTTTTTTTTTTTAATAAACAATTTTCTTTGTAATTTTTTTTTTAGATAAAAGTGCCACTCGAATATCGGGGATTACATACTAGTTAATTATTAAAATAAAAACGATCAAACAACCAATATAAAAACCAATCGGATGAGCTTGCCGATAAACAAAATCTAATAACAAGAACAAGCATCGCCTTTTCTATAAATAGAATTTGTACAAATAAAAACACACAACCACATGTATGTATATAATAGTTTTCATTGTAATATCCCTGCAAAAAAATTTGCGATTAATCCGTATATATGTATATTTGTCCCTGATTAATCGCATTTTTTGCAGGGATGTATTTGCAAATTCGTTTCTCATATGATATATGAAACTTGTTACTTGTTACTTTCGAGCGAATATAAATTGATGTAAGAAGTTAACTTCTATCACGTGTTCTGTGCTACACGCGGGTTTTTTTTTTTGATCGGCATATTTAGATTCGACATTTAAATTTTCGACATATGGTAACAGACCCTGACTACCCTGACTTTACATGAGCCAAAATACGTTTTATGTGTCTATTGCGTATAGAATGAGGTTTTCCATAAAATGCAATAAGTATGTTTACCACGGAAAAGCATGACAGAAATTTCTTTTTGATACATCGACATTTTTGACTTTTGTGTATGCCCAGTGTGCACTGATGTACATTCATATCTACACATGTCGTTTCGTTGACGTGTGTCACAATGAACTGCGATAAAGCAATCAAGATCTGTAGCACGCGCCAAAATAAAGAGTTTTTCAAAAGTTTAATTTCACAATAAAGTACATATTTGATTTCATTTTAAATTAAACATGTCTGCAAATTTTAGATAAATAACTGATCCGGTTTTCTGCATTTGTTAGTAGTTGATTACAATTCACATAACCAATTAAAATAATCTCTGAACAAATTTTGTATGTACATAAATACATATAAGCAAGGGTATAATTGTATATACATATGAACTAATAAAATATTATAAGGGTTGATTAATTCATGTATACAATTTTCAAATACAGACAAATAAGATAAAAATAAAATAAATATATTAAGATCTAATCGATTACTAACAAATTCACCCCTAAAATGGACGTTATAGTATTTTATATTCTAGGCGCAATCTTACAGGCATTCAGTGCTTCGATCCCATAAAAACGATGGACAAATATAGAAGCAGTGGTCAGAAAATTACATAGCGCTGAATTGAAAAATGAAATCAGTATTTCTGTACCAGTTACCATTTTTCACTTTTTTGTATGGTAAGGTAAAAATATACACTTTTATTCTTACAGACAATTCCGTAATTAAACGGTTTTATTTAGCTCACCCCGTTTGTTTTATTATTTATTCTTGGGTCAAATTTAGTAATTCAAATTTCACCCTCTTCCTGTCAACCGATTAATCTGAAATTTTGTACGCATGTATAACCCCGATGACAATGCAATATTATGAAAAAAAATTCCGATAGGTGGCGCGTGGGTCGCTATATTTACAAAAATCGCATTTATGGTCCGATTTGGCTGAAATTCGGAACATGTATTACTACCTTGAAAAGAAATATTTTCTTTAAAAAAAAATTCCGCTAGGTGGCGCGTGGGTCGCTATATTTACAAAAATCGCATTTATGGTCCGATTTGGCTGAAATTCGGAACATGTATTACCACCTTGAAAGGAAATATTTTCTTTAAAAAAAATTCCGCTAGGTGGCGCGTGGGTCGCTATATTTACAAAAATCGCATTTATGGTCCGATTTGGCTGAAATTCGGAACATGTATTACTACCTTGAAAGGAAATATTTTCCTAAAAAAAACTTCCGATAGGTGGCGCGTGGGTCGCTATATTTACAAAAATCGCATTTATGGTCCGATTTGGCTGAAATTCGGAACATGTATTACTACCTTGAAAAGAAATATTTTCTTAAAAATGCGAAATAAAAACTAAAAACTAGAAAATAAAAATAGGTAAAAAAAACTTTTTAAGTTAAACGGTTTTATTTTTTGTACTTTGGAATAAGCGGAAAAATCCAATTAGCTCATACAGCGATGGTAGATGTGATAGCTATTTCGAAGAAAAACCACTTTCTTCATCATCAGACATCTTCTCGGGAGCACACCAGGCTTTGAACCTACGCTCCAACCATCAGCAGTCGAATATTAGCGAAACGCTAAGCACTGCGGCTACCGATGGTCCTGCTGAGCTGTTGGATTTTTCACTTATATATGCCATTGTTCTATTCAATCGAACCTCACTTAGTGTACGATTTTCGTACATCTGCTATGCAAGTGTTGAATACTGGTTGGCAGCTGACGGACAGCGGGCGCTGTGTACAGTAGTTGTATGTACAACAGCACAATTTATAATTTAACATTATTGGGTATGTTAGTGTCTAGCACGAATTTATTATTTTTAATTTTAATTTTCGTACTTTGGAATAAGCGGAAAAATCCAATTAGCTCATACAGCGATGGTAGATGTGATAGCTATTTCGAAGAAAAACCACTTTCTTCATCATCAGACATCTTCTCGGGAGCACACCAGGCTTTGAACCTACGCTCCAATCATCAGCAGTCGAATATTAGCGAAACGCTAAGCACTGCGGCTACCGATGGTCCTGCTGAGCTGTTGGATTTTTCACTTATATATGTCATTGTTCTATTCAATCGAACCTCACTTAGTGTAGGATTTTCGTACATCTGCTATGCAAGTGTTGAATACTGGTTGGCAGCTGACGGACAGCGGGCGCTGTGTACAGTAGTTGTATGTACAACAGCACAATTTATAATTTAACATTATTGGGTATGTTAGTGTCTAGCACGAATTTATTAATTTTAGTTTTAATTTTTGTACTTTGGAATAAGCGGAAAAATCCAATTAGCTCATACAGCGATGGTAGATGTGATAGCTATTTCGAAGAAAAACCACTTTCTTCATCATCAGACATCTTCTCGGGAGCACACCAGGCTTTGAACCTACGCTCCAACCATCAGCAGTCGAATATTAGCGAAACGCTAAGCACTGCGGCTACCGATGGTCGAAAATCGTACACTAAGTGAGGTTCGATTGAATAGAACAATGGCATATATAAGTGAAAAATCCAACAGCTCAGCAGGACCATCGGTAGCCGCAGTGCTTAGCGTTTCGCTAATATTCGACTGCTGATGGTTGGAGCGTAGGTTCAAAGCCTGGTGTGCTCCCGAGAAGATGTCTGATGATGAAGGAAGTGGTTTTTCTTCGAAAAAGCTAAAATATCTACCATCGCTGTATGCGCTAATTGGATTTTTCCGCTTATTCCAAAGTACAAAAATTAAAATTAAAAATAATAAATTCGTGCTAGACACTAACATACCCAATAATTTTAAATTATAAATTGTGCTGTTGTACATACAACTACTGTACACAGCGCCCGCTGTCCGTCAGCTGCCAACCAGTATTCAACACTTGCATAGCAGATGTACGAAAATCGTACACTAAGTGAGGTTCGATTGAATAGAACAATGGCATATATAAGTGAAAAATCCAACAGCTCAGCAGGACCATCGGTAGCCGCAGTGCTTAGCGTTTCGCTAATATTCGACTGCTGATGGTTGGAGCGTAGGTTCAAAGCCTGGTGTACTCCCGAGAAGATGTCTGATGATGAAGAAAGTGGTTTTTCTTCGAAATAGCTATCACATCTACCCTCGCTGTATGAGCTAATTGGATTTTTCCGCTTATTCCAAAGTACAAAAATTAAAATTAAAAATAATAAATTCGTGCTAGACACTAGCATACCCAATAATGTTAAATTATAAATTGTGCTGTTGTACATACAACTACTGTACACAGCGCCCGCTGTCCGTCAGCTGCCAACCAGTATTCAACACTTGCATAGCAGATGTACGAAAATCGTACACTAAGTTGAGATTCGATTGAGTAGAACAATGGCATATATAAGTGAAAAATCCAACAGCTCAGCAGGACCATCGGTAGCCGCAGTGCTTAGCGTTTCGCTAATATTCGACTGCTGATGGTTGGAGCGTAGGTTCAAAGCCTGGTGTGCTCCCGAGAAGATGTCTGATGATGAAGAAAAGGTTTTTCTTCGAAATAGCTATCACATCTACCATCGCTGTATGAGCTAATTGGATTTTTCCGCTTATTCCAAAGTACAAAAATTAAAATTAAAAATAATAAATTCGTGCTAGACACTAACATACCCAATAATGTTAAATTATAAATTGTGCTGTTGTACATACAACTACTGTACACAGCGCCCGCTGTCCGTCTGCTGCCAACCAGTATTCAACACTTACATAGCAGATGTACGAAAATCGTACACTAAGTGAGGTTCGATTGAATAGAACAATGGCATATATAAGTGAAAAATCCAACAGCTTAGCAGGACCATCGGTAGCCGCAGTGCTTAGCGTTTCGCTAATATTCGACTGCTGATGGTTGGAGCGTAGGTTCAAAGCCTGGTGTGCTCCCGAGAAGATGTCTGATGATGAAGAAAGTGGTTTTTCTTCGAAATAGCTATCAAATCTACCATCGCTGTATGAGCTAATTGGATTTTTCCGCTTATTCCAAAGTACAAAAATTAAAATAAAAAATAAAAATTCGTGCTAGACACTAACATACCCAATAATGTTAAATTATAAATTGTGCTGTTGTACATACAACTACTGTACACAGCGCCCGCTGTCCGTCAGCTGCCAACCAGTATTCAATACTTGCATAGCAGATGTACGAAAATCGTACACTAAGTGAGGTTCGATTGAATAGAACAATGGCATATATAAGTGAAAAATCCAACAGCTAAGCAGGGCCATCGGTAGCCGCAGTGCTTAGCGTTTCGCTAATATTCGATTGCTGATGGTTGGAGCGTAGGTTCAAAGCCTGGTGTGCTCCCGAGAAGATGTCTGATGATTAAGAAAGTGGTTTTTCTTCGAAATAGCTATCACATCTACCATCGCTGTATGAGCTAATTGGATTTTTCCGCTTATTCCAAAGTACAAAAATTAAAATTAAAAATAATAAATTCGTGCTAGACACTAACATACCCAATAATGTTAAACGGTTTTATGTTATACATACATTGCAATGTTTAAGATAAATGTACTAAAAACCAAAAAATAATAAAATAGGTACAGTCGTGGGAATTATAAACATTTGCATAGACTAGACTAAAATAAAACCGGGGGGCACGTCAATTGTCTACAAATTATCGACTTAATGTGCGATAGAAGAATAGTTTAATTCGTCGTTAGGCAGTTGGCCCGCAGACGGTGAGGAAATTACTTACTATTTTCTTGCTCATGGAAATTCCAATAGTTATACACTCCATGTTAATAAAAGAGATGTTTCAACTAGTTTATCGTTGGACATTCACACGAGGAATCGTTTCACTGCTCGTAGTTTGTCTTTAATCGACAAAACATATGATAAAAGTACTACTCGCTTACCACTATGAAACCCTAAAACTCGCTTATAATCGAGCTTGCTAGCTTTTTTCCACATGTAGCCCTACTTATCACACGTCCATCGTTGTCGGTTGAACAACTGCCTAATTATAGTGTAACATTACAAAACAAACATCTTAATCAACGATTGTAGACAATTGACGTGCCCACGGTTTTATTTTAGTCTAGTCTATGCAAATGTTTATAATTCCCAAGACTGTATCTATTTTATTATTTTTTGGTTTTTAGTACATTTATCTTAAACATTGCAATGTATGTATAACATAAAACCGTTTAACTTAAAAAGTTTTTTTTACCTATTTTTATTTTTGTAATTTTTTCCGAATTCGAATCAAAGACTTATCCAATCCTTTTTGGTACAAAAACCACATGAACTAAATAAGCACCTACTGCGACTTTTAAATCAGGTGGAAAACCTCCGCAGAACAATATTTAAACTAAAATCTTCTTAAACCTATTACGTTTGACAGCCGTACCTTGATACATATGTAACTATTTCAATTATTAAATTAAGTTAAAATTAATCAAGCTTTCGTCGTGATCGGACGTGTTTTACCGTCGCTCCGTATTTTTTTTAAACAAAAGCTGCTTTTTTTTAAAAAGTTAATCCGAACATATCGCGTTTTGTGAACATTTATCATTAAATGATTCAAAGACAGTGACTTTAATTTTTTGATAAATCTATTTAATGATTGATATATATACATATGCATATATTCATTTTTTCATACATAATTGCTAATATTATTTTACTAACATGCCGTGTGTGTGTAGCCAAAGATTTGGCCGATTGCAGCCGGGAGTGCAGTGCACTCAGTGCCAAGAGTTCTTTCACCTTGAGTGTGTTGGCTTAGTTCAGCGTGATGTTGATTATTTGCTTTCATCAAATAGTCTATATTTCTGTAAAGCTTGCCCAGCTGAGCGACGTGCATCTATCCGTTCGGAAAATTTACCTCTTTCACCAATGCCAAACAACAACAATAGATGTGAAAATGCAGAGCTAACGAATGTTGCCAAAGAGATTGCTGCCATTGTCCGTGTCCAAACACAGCAACTCAGCCGCGAAATTATCCAACGATTCTCTTTTGTGCCGCAGTTCTGTCTTCCATTTGTCCAAACACATCAACTCGTCCCTGGCCAACTTTTGTTCATTATGTTTTGTTCTGGCATTCTTCGAACGCTCTGATTGGTCACTGGCGATAAGAATTGCTGCACAAAGCGTGTTGTCCGAGTACCGACGACTTGGTGCCCCCCTCCTTTCCTCGTCGCCTTCTCACCCACAAACGAACAAAAGCAGCGGGTTGCTCAACTTCGTGTCTCCGTGTTTGGACGTCGACATTAGAGCTGAAAATGCTTGCATTCTCTCTACTGTAGAATCTATGCGTGCTGATAAAAAAACAATATATTCAAAGCTCAGACGCTCTCCTAGCGGAGATTCGCTCATTGCATTTAAAGCTTGATGCAAAAGATGCTGCTCTCGCTGTAATTACTTCTGAGATAAATGATCTCAAAGGTGTTGTTGCTAAAGAGTTAAATAAAGCGCAACTAGATAAAAAATCATATAATGAAGAGAACTCTCTAATTTTACTTGATTTGCCTCCCCCTGATCTTCGCTCGCAAGCCGAAAATGTTAAATCTGCTAATATGCTCACACCTACATCGCATACCTCTGCCCCGAAGCGTGCAGTAGACAAAGTGAATAAAATGAAGTCGTCTGCTGCGCCAGAGCTAACATCAACGTCGAAGTCGGCGATGAAGTCAATAGGAAAATCAGCGTCAACATCTGTTAGTACAAGTACAAATACTACCACTACGGTGAAGGAAACTGAAAAGTCAGCGTTATTGTCATCTGCTAGTACAAATACTACTACTACCTTTGCTTCTGTTGCCAGATCAAAACTATCGAAGACGACAACCTCAGTGGCACTAAATACATCACCATCTGTGTTACATAATGCACAAAATTGGGAAACAGTATACCGTAGGAGGCGTACAAGGGTGTCTATGCCATTAGTGATTGGAACTAGTGCTGATAACACTGCTCTACAGCCAAAAAATACTCTGAACGCGACCATCCTATTTATATGTAAAATCGGTCGCTGATTCCGAAAATCGGGCTCATTTTTAATTCTATGGGAAGGTTTTTGAGATATCGGCAATTTACCGTTATTTGGCCAATGGCTCCACTTAATCCTGTATACCTCTTTAACGCAGTGAGCTATCTTCCTTGGAGTGACACTCAACGAAAGAAAATTAAATTTCCTTTTCATCGCTGCTACAACATTTTTCTGTAACTCTTATAGTTTCTGAAATATTGACGATTCAATTTGAATTTTTTCGATTTTTTACGATTTTTTGAAGAAAAAATTGACTTTGTCAGGCAATATCTTTTAAACCAATGTCTTCACCTTCGGTTTTACTCCTTTACGTGAAGCTCCATTCTATTGGGAAAAAGATAAGCTATCAACGAAGAAAATCCATGGTAAAATAGAAAAGTTATAGGCGATCAAGTAAATACATCCAAGTCGCGCAATGCCTCTGCACGGGTATATTCTATGCATGTTATACCAATACCTACACATCTGCAGTAGCAGCACATTGGCAGCGCAGTAGATAAAAGCCCATTTACGGGTATAACATGCATAGAATATACCCGTGCAGAGGCATTGCGCGACTTGGATGTATTTACTTGATCGCCTATAACTTTTCCATTTTACCATGGATTTTCTTCGTTGATAGCTTATATTTTTCCCAATAGAATGGAGCTTCATGTAAAGGAGTAAAACCGAAGGTGAAGACATTGGTTTAAAAGATATTGCCTGACAAATTCAATTTTTTCTTCAAAAAATCGTAAAAAATCGAAAAAATTCAAATTGAATATTTCAATATTTCAGAAACTATAAGAGTTACAGAAAAATGTTATAGCAGCGATGAAAAGGAAATTTAATTTTCTTTCGTTGAGTGTCACTCCAAGGAAGATAGCTCACTGCGTTAAAAAGGTATACAGGATTAAGTGGAGCCAGTGGCCAAATAACGGTAAATTGCCGATATCTCAAAAACCTTCCATAGAATTAAAAATGAGCCCGATTTTCGGAATCAGCGACCGATTTTACATATAGATAGGATGGTCACGTCCAAAGTACAGACAAAAAATTTCATTTTGTGATCCAGTGTAATGATTTACAGGTTGTTCCAGGTTTCAAATGGCTGCATCTCACCTAGTGTTGAAGCAAAGGACATAGTTGCATATGTCTCAAAACGCGCACAATTAAACCCTAAACTTCTGGCTTGCTATAGTCTTGTTAAAGATGGTACGGACCATAATACCTTAGCTAAAATAAATTTCAAATTGGGTGTCTCGGAATGCTCCTATGAAAAAGTGATCAACACGGGTATCTGGCCTAAATACCTAAAAATACGTCCATTCCATTTTTTTTTTTTTTTCAAAAGGAGGGGAACCAAAAACGAAAGACGTAAATAATCTCAAATATAGCCCAAAAAATCTAAAAATCTATTTTCAAAATGTCTCTGGCTTGAGAACCAAATCAAAACAGCTTTTTGCTATGAGTTCGCTTATGGACTATGACATTTTTATTCTTATTGAAACCTGGCTAACAGAAAACTTTTTCGATAATGAGTTTTTTAACCCGAATCTCTATAACCCATACCGTAAGGATCGCGATGCTACAAAAACGGGTCTATGCAGAGGTGGAGGGGTGTTAATTGCAGTACAACGGAAGTACTGTTCCTCAACTGTGGTTTTGACGAATGCTGGTCTTTTGGATCAGATTTGTGTTTCTATTAAGGGTGTAGCAAATTTCCTTTTATGTGCGTCTTATATCCCACCATGTAGTACAGATACACTCTATAGAGCACATGTAGATAATATAATTGGTTTGGCCAATAACTCTAATCTTAATGACAATCTCTCTGTTTTTGGTGACTTCACCTACTTAGACCTTAGTAATATTGTGTTGTCTAATATTGATTATCGTACTGCGTTATATCGGACTAACGTAAACAGTATATCGGAAATTTATTTAATCGATAGCAACTTTTCAAATAGCCTCTCGCGGATTTTGGACTTAATTTTTGTTAATGGTGAACTTAGTTTCTCCATATTCGAGTGCCTGGACCATTTGTCTACTCTAGGCCTGCATCATGTACCGCTTATTATCGATATTGAATTTATTGAGTATAATGCTATTCATCCATATAATCAGAATTTTGTTTTAGAAATTTTAGATCTGATTCAATAAATGTCGCCGTAGACGCAGTAGATTGTGTAGTATGTAAATGGTATGCCTGAATAGCTAGAGATAAGTGGCATAACATAAGCAATAACAATAGAAGTGTAGACTAGAGTTGAGTTTAAGTTAGTCTATTGTGAACTGAAAAAATGTAAAAGTGCAACCCTGGTTAAGTGGTTAGCGACAGGGTACATAAAAAAAAAGAAAGAGAACATTCAAGATCATTCTTGTATGGACTGCGAAATAAAACAGACGTGAAAAAAATAAAGTACATTTGAGCCGGCGTTTTCCATTTAATGGTACAGCTTACAGTTCTCAGAAGTAGGATTTGGAGCCCAATTTTTTTTTCAATATTTAAGTGCGCCCTCGACTTGGTAAAATTATTGTTCACGCGAAAAATGGAGGTTCACGAAGAGGATTACACCGTGACGCAGTTGAAGGAGTGGCTGAAGAATCTAAATCTGAAAACAAGTGGCTCGAAGGCCGATTTGGTGAAGCGTCTAAACGATGTACCACCCAGTACACGGGGAAATTGTCCGGAGGAAAGTGAGGATGATGGCGTTGTTGAGGTTTCGCTTGAAGTTGACGATTTACGTGCACTTAAATTTGAGCTAGAAAATCTTAAGAAACAATGTCAAGTTTTGACGAATCAAAATCAGTTGCTCATAAGGAAAATTAGCGCACAAACACAGGAGGCTGACACCGCCGTTACCGAGTTACCATTTGACGTGGTGAAGGAGTTCTTGCCGGAGTTTCATGACGACGCTGACCTTGCTATTTGGGTGGAACAGTTTAAAAGCCTATCTGATATGTATGCTTTGGATGAAAATTTGCAACGAATGTTGCTCATGAACAAACTAAAAGGTAAATCACGTCAGTGGTTGCAACTGAAACCGGATTTAATATCGAAACGGGTGTCAGACCTACTTGAGCAGTTGATGGAGTTTTACCAAGTGAAAGAGAACAAAATGATGTTGCGTCGGAAATTCCAAATGCGCATGTGGCAGTATGGTGAATCATTCCTTCAATATTAGAAAGTGAAGACATCTATGGCAAGGGGCATTTCCATGGAAGAAGACGAATTGGTTGACAGTATTATAGAAGGTATTCCGGACGAACAGCTTCGCGCACAAGCACATATGCAGTGTTATCGGTCCACATCAAACCTGGTCCAAGCGTTTTCGAAAATTCAACTAAAAAAGGCAAATTCAGCGTCAGCGAACACAAAGGTTCAAAAAGCAACAACGGCAGTTCGCTGTTACAACTGCAACTCGGTAGGACACCATGTGTCGGAGTGCAAGAAGCCGAAGCGGGAATTAGGCGCGTGCTTTGCGTGCGGCAGTAAGGAGCATAGAGTTGTCGCTTGCCCGGAAAAGAAGACTGCGATTCCGTTGGTGGAAGAAAACGAATATGTAAGGTATTTTAATATTAAATTAGCTGATAATAAAAATATTTCTTTAAATTTAGAATGCCTCATAGACTCTGGCAGCCCAGTTAGCATGGTCAAACGTTCCAGTTTTTCTAAAAATTTTAATTTAATAAAAAGTTATGTGAAATGTAACGATAAATATTTTTTTGGCATTAATAAAAGTAAACTCAAAGTATTCGGAAAAATTCGTTGCCTCGTTAATGGATTCAATCAAATTGTGGAGTTAAGTACGCAGTAAAAAATGATAGTTTAATTCTAATATCATTTGGTAATTTATTTAATCATTCTTGGAATTAAATTTGAATTTTAATGCTAAAAAGTCTTATTTTTAAACTATGAGAAGTTTTACAATTTTATTTATTCCAAAATAGTTTCAAAATAAAGCCTTGAGAAGTATTAGAATTCTCTCTAAAGAAATTTAATTATTTATGGTTTAAAAAGAAATCCTGAAATGTATAAAAAACTTTCTCTTTCTCAATGTATGTATATTACCATCAAAGCTTTCTTGGTTTGAAATCAAAACCAAAAAAATATTAAAATAAATTTTCATCAAAAAAGTCAAAATAAATACATATGTATGTATGTATGTATGTACATACATAAACAAAATGTTTCTAAAAGTTCCCTACGTGATCCAAAAAAGAAAATGTCCAAATCGGATGCAGATCCCAAAGCAGTAATCTATCTAACAGATGATGCAGATACCATGGTGGAAAAGTTAAAAAAAGCGGTAACAGACTTTTGCTCTAATATTCATTACAATCCGGAAACACGTCAAGGTGTAAGCAATATAAAAGCAATACATTCGCTACTCACGAGCAAAAGTGTGCAACAGATTTGTGAGGATGCCAAAGATATCGATACTGGCAAATATAAAATGCTTGTCGCATAAGAGATAGTCGAATATTTACGTCCCATACGCAATAATGTTGCGACGTAATGAGTTAGTTTATTTGCTTGAAATGGGCGCAGAGAAGGCGCGTGAAACGGCTGCGTCAACGATGGCGGAAGTTAGGCAAAAAATTGTTTTGGGTGCACTTACGCATATGCCATTGATGCAGCAGGCGTGTAAGGCGGAGGAGCAGGACCAAGGTGCTATGAAAGCTTTGGCGTCAGTGACAGCTAAAAAGCCAAAGACTGAGTTGAAAAAGATGGTGGGTGATATTGAAGTGCCAGTGGTGTCCAAACAGATGCTGAGCGTCGAAAAGAAACAGCAAATACAAGTGGAAATTCAAACAAATGTAGATATGGAACAACCATTGAAATTGGATTTTAAGCCTGTTTAGAGTTTAAGATTTAGATAAAGGCTTTTTGTATAAGCCAAATAATTTGTTGACTAAGAAGCTGCTTTACTTCCACTTTATTTGTATATATGTAAGAGTGTGTGTATGGCTAGTGTTTATTAAAATTTTTAGAATATAAAATATATATGAGCTATTATAAATCCAAAAAAGTATAATATTTATTCCAATTTGCTGATAGATCTTATACCATTTCAGCTATTTTTATTACCAAAAATATTATAAATATTAACAAAATTTGGTTTTGATTTAATTCCATAAAAGTATAGAATTTATTCCAATTTTCGTATTGATCTTATACCATTTCAACTACTTTTAATACCAGAAATATTCTAAAAATAATCAAAATTTGGTTTTGATTTAATTCTAAGAAAGTATTAATTTGACACCAAGGATAATTTCTGTCTCTCAATATTCTCTTCTTTTTTTAAACCAGAATGGTTTTAATTTAATGCTTTTTGGCATTGTTATATATAAATACCAAAATGGTATTAAAATTAAACTAAAAATTTTTACTGTGTATGCTAGTGGTAGCTGACGAGTCTATGAGCTTCGATGCTATACTTGGTAGAGATTTCTTAAGAGCGAGTAGATTTAAGTTGATGTAGAGCATGTCTCAAAACCAATTGCTAATGATAATACGATTCCGGAAAAAGATGATGGCAAATTTGAAAGTTGTATGGAAGTAAACTAAAATATGATAGACAAATGTGAAAAGGAAAGGTTTAAGAAAGTAATTCCGGAATCGCAATTTGGCGTTCGGTAGGTCGCGCTTCTGACAAGTGAGTAGAAATGTATGGAAATATATGGAGCAAATCGCATTGTGACCTCAAGCGTTTGATCGTAAAATTTTTGTATTATCGTATGTTTATTGCAACCCTGTATAACGCCTGAGTTGAACATTTCTCTACTAGGTCGGGCGTTTGACATAAAATAAATTCGAATTGATTTCTTTCGATGAAAAATTAGAAATTTATGAAAAAATTCAAGAAAATATGTTAGTGGCAGTGAACATGTTTGCAATCCAATATCTAATATCGAATGTCAGTGTGAAGCGGCTTTGAGGTACGATCAACGCGCGACCGACCTAACGCCAAATTGCGATTCGGGCATAAATGAAAGTATGATAGGCGAATGTGAAAATGAAAGTTGTAAGAAGACAAACGAAAATGTGAACGGTGAATATGAAAATGAAAGTTGTAGGAAAAAAAGCGAAAATAAGATAGATGTATGCGAAAACGAAAGAAAAAAAGAAAATGAATTCCCAACATTTTTAGGTTTATTAGAAAATCAAAAAGGAAGTAAGATTGATATGTGCATAGGTAATCAGTTGCATTGCATAGAAAGGAAACGATTAATAAACATTTTCGAAGAAATATATGTAAAGCCGAAACGACCCGATGAACCATTGACGAAATGTTTTATGAAATTGAATTTAAAAAATTCTAAGCCATTTGGTTGTCCACCACGACGTTTTATATGCTGAAAAGAAAGAACTACAAAAACTGATAGATGAATTTATAGAGAAAGGATATATAAGAGCGAGCGAATCGGAATTTGTTTCTCCAATAGTGCTAGTGAAGAAAAAATCAGGTGAACTACGTATGTGTGTAGATTACCGCGTTCTAAATAAGATGACGTGTAAGGATAATTACCCGATACCGCTTATCGAAGATTTGTTGGATAGGTTGGGAAAAAAGAAAATTTTCACAAAACTAGATTTAAAGAATGGGTTTTATCTGTATTTATGGACGAAGAATCGGTAAAATATACGTCGTTTGTAACACCTATGGGCCAATACGAATTTCTGCGAATGCCTTTCGGGCTAAAAGAACGCGCCATCTATGTTTCAAAGGTTTGTAAATAAGGTTTTTGCTGATATGATAAAAGACGGTAAATTAATAGTATACTTAGACGATATAATGATAGCAACTGAAAACGAGGAGGAACACTTTGAAATTTTAAAGGAAGTATTCGCCAAGTTAGTAGATAACAAATTAGAACTTAGGTTAGAAAAGTGCGAATTTTTCGTAACTAGTGTTAAATATTTGGGTTACAGGATCTCAGGAGATGGTATTCGAGCAGACGACAAATGTCTTGAAGCGATCCAAAATTTTCCAGTTCCACAAAAACTTCAAGCAGTTCAGAGTTTTTTAGGGCTATGTTCCTATTTTCGACGATTTGTAAAGGATTTTTCTGTGTTAGCTAAACCACTATATGATTTGATAAGAAAGGATAAGAAATTGGGGAAGTTGAATTAGAGTGTTTTGAAAATTTGAAGCGCAAATTGATTGATTCACTTATTCTTGCGTTGTACGATCCTAACGACACTACTGAATTACATTGCGATGCGAGCTCTCTCGGTTATGGCGCAATACTCATGCAAAAGAAAAAGGACGGAAAAATGCATCCAGTTTTTTATTATTCAAATCAAAATTTGGTTTTGATTTAATTCCATAAAAGTATAGAATTTATTCCAATTTTCGTATTGATCTTATACCATTTCAACTACTTTTAATACCAGAAATATTCTAAAAATAATCAAAATTTGGTTTTGATTTAATTCTAAGAAAGTATTAATTTGACACCAAGGATAATTTCTGTCTCTCAATATTCTCTTCTTTTTTTAAACCAGAATGGTTTTAATTTAATGCTTTTTGGCATTGTTATATATAAATACCAAAATGGTATTAAAATTAAACTAAAAATTTTTACTGTGTATGCTAGTGGTAGCTGACGAGTCTATGAGCTTCGATGCTATACTTGGTAGAGATTTCTTAAGAGCGAGTAGATTTAAGTTGTTTGATGTAGAGCATGTCTCAAAACCAATTGCTAATGATAATACGATTCCGGAAAAAGATGATGGCAAATTTGAAAGTTGTAAGGAAGTAAACGAAAATATGATAGACAAATGTGAAAAGGAAAGGTTTAAGAAAGTAATTCCGGAATCGCAATTTGGCGTTCGGTCGGTCGCGCTTCTGACAAGTGAGTAGAAATGTATGGAAATATATGGAGCAAATCGCATTGTGACCTCAAGCGTTTGATCGTAAAATTTTTGTAATATCGTATGTTTATTGCAACCCTGTATAACGCCTGAGTTGAACATTTCTCTACTAGGTCGGGCGTTTGACATAAAATAAATTCGAATTGATTTCTTTCGATGAAAAATTAGAAATTTATGAAAAAATTCAAGAAAATATGTTAGTGGCAGTGAACATGTTTGCAATCCAATATCTAATATCGAATGTCAGTGTGAAGCGGCTTTGAGGTACGATCAACGCGCGACCGACCTAACGCCAAATTGCGATTCGGGCATAAATGAAAGTATGATAGGCGAATGTGAAAATGAAAGTTGTAAGAAGACAAACGAAAATGTGAACGGTGAATATGAAAATGAAAGTTGTAGGAAAAAAAGCGAAAATAAGATAGATGTATGCGAAAACGAAAGAAAAAAAGAAAATGAATTCCCAACATTTTTAGGTTTATTAGAAAATCAAAAAGGAAGTAAGATTGATATGTGCATAGGTAATCAGTTGCATTGCATAGAAAGGAAACGATTAATAAACATTTTCGAAGAAATATATGTAAAGCCGAAACGACCCGATGAACCATTGACGAAATGTTTTATGAAATTGAATTTAAAAAATTCTAAGCCATTTGGTTGTCCACCACGACGTTTTATATGCTGAAAAGAAAGAACTACAAAAACTGATAGATGAATTTATAGAGAAAGGATATATAAGAGCGAGCGAATCGGAATTTGTTTCTCCAATAGTGCTAGTGAAGAAAAAATCAGGTGAACTACGTATGTGTGTAGATTACCGCGTTCTAAATAAGATGACGTGTAAGGATAATTACCCGATACCGCTTATCGAAGATTTGTTGGATAGGTTGGGAAAAAAGAAAATTTTCACAAAACTAGATTTAAAGAATGGGTTTTATCTGTATTTATGGACGAAGAATCGGTAAAATATACGTCGTTTGTAACACCTATGGGCCAATACGAATTTCTGCGAATGCCTTTCGGGCTAAAAGAACGCGCCATCTATGTTTCAAAGGTTTGTAAATAAGGTTTTTGCTGATATGATAAAAGACGGTAAATTAATAGTATACTTAGACGATATAATGATAGCAACTGAAAACGAGGAGGAACACTTTGAAATTTTAAAGGAAGTATTCGCCAAGTTAGTAGATAACAAATTAGAACTTAGGTTAGATAAGTGCGAATTTTTCGTAACTAGTGTTAAATATTTGGGTTACAGGATCTCAGGAGATGGTATTCGAGCAGACGACAAATGTCTTGAAGCGATCCAAAATTTTCCAGTTCCACAAAAACTTCAAGCAATTCAGAGTTTTTTAGGGCTATGTTCCTATTTTCGACGATTTGTAAAGGATTTTTCTGTGTTAGCTAAACCACTATATGATTTGATAAGAAAGGATAAGAAATTGGGGAAGTTGAATTAGAGTGTTTTGAAAATTTGAAGCGCAAATTGATTGATTCACCTATTCTTGCGTTGTACGATCCTAACGACACTACTGAATTACATTGCGATGCGAGCTCTCTCGGTTATGGCGCAATACTCATGCAAAAGAAAAAGGACGGAAAAATGCATCCAGTTTTTTATTATTCAAAGAGGACAACTCCCACCGAATCTAAGTATCACAGTTTCGAACTTGAAACATTAGCGATAGTAAATGCGTTACATCGTTTTCGAATTTATCTTCAAGGTATTAAATTTAAAATTGTGACAGATTGTAACTCACTTGCGTTAACTTTAAATAAGAAAGAACTCAACCCAAGGATCGCTAGGTGGGCGTTAGAATTACAGAATTTCGAGTACGAACTAGAGCATCGTTCAGGTGATCGTATGAAACACGTTGATGCGTTAAGTAGGTGTACAAACATATTAACGATAGAAACGAATACTTTTGAAGAGAACTTAATAATCGGTCAAGGTAGAGATGGTGAGTTACGGAAAATTCGAGAAAAGCTGCAAAACACAGAGCATAGTTTATATGAGATGAGAAATGGGGTAGTTTATAGGAAAAATAATGGTGGGCGGTTATTGTTTTATGTTCCGTCGGATATGCAACATCATGTAATTTATAAGTATCACAATGAAATGGGGCATGTTGGCATCGATAAGGTCACAGAGCTTGTATTAAAAACATATTGGTTTCCAAAAATGCGCGACAAAATAACGAGTCATATACAGAATTGCTTACAATGTATTGCGTTTTCAGTTAAAAATCGCAAAAACGAAGGGGTTTTGCACACTATTCCGAAAATTAATAAACCGTTTGAAGTTATCCACATTGATCATTACGGTCCCGTTGATAAATCCATGTCAAAAAAATATGTATTGGTAGTGATTGATAGTTGCACAAAATTCACTCGTTTGCATGCAACTAAAACAACAAACACGAAAGAAGCAATAAATGCGCTTAACGATTATTTTAGATCATATAGCAAGCCAAGGTGTATCATTTCGGATAGGGGTACGAGTTTCACGTCTGGGGACTTTAAAGAGTTTATAGAAAGTAATAATATTAAACACATTAAAATTGCAACGGGTTCTCCACAGGCGAATGGTCAAGTGGAACGCGTAAACAGAAGCATAGGACCAATGGTAGCAAAATTAATAGATCAGAAAGGTAGCAATAATTGGGTGTCCGTGTTAGAACAGGTAGAGTTTTGTTTCAATAATACCCTTCATAGAACTATTGATGAGCATCCGAGTAAAATGCTGTTTGGGGTTCAACAAAGAGGTCAGGTAATAGACTACCTCAAAGAGTGCTTAAATGATTCTAATGGAAGTGAGGAACGTCGATCTCACAGTGAAATTAGAAGCAAGGCGGCTGAGGCTGAACGAAAGGTACAAGAATATAACGAACAGTACGTGAACAGTAAAAGAAAACCGTCAGTTAAATATGTTAGTGGGGATTATGTTATGGTTACAAATTTTGATTCGCACGCTGGCATATCCAAAAAACTTATTCCAAAGTTTAGAGGCCCTTATCGCGTTGCCAAGGTTTTACGAAATGACAGATATCTGTTGGAAGATGCAGAAAATTTTCAGCAGTCGAGAACGCCGTATAAAGGGGTATGGTCTGCATCTAACATGAAGCCTTGGTTCAAAGGTCGTAGAAGCTGTGAACAAAATGAAAATAGTGATCGGGAGATCACATGATCAGGATGGCCGAATTGTAGTATGTAAATGGTATGCATGAATAGTTAGAGATAAGAGGCATAACATAAGCAATAACAATAGAAGTGTAGACTAGAGTTAAGTTTAAGTTAGTCTATTGTGAACTGAAAAATGTAAAATTGGAACCCTGGTTAAGTGGTTAGCGACAGGGTACATAAAAAAAAGAAAGAGAACATTCAAGATCATTCTTGTATGGACTGCGAAATAAAACAGACGTGAAAAAAATAAAGTACATTTGAGCCGGCGTTTTCCATTTAATGGTACAGCTTACAATTGGAATTCCCTATTTACTGGTTGCCGGTTGGTATAATAGTTTTAAAATTAAGATAAATGAAATTTTTAGGGATAACATACCTGTTACTCAGAAAGCCACCTATAAGGTGCCTTGGAATACAAGGAATTTAAGAAAACCCAAAAATTTAAGAAACAAATTTCATAAAAAGTATAAAATATCAGGCTCTGTTGCCCATAGAGATAAATATTTGCAATATTCTTGGGAACTTAAAAGCTTAGATAGAAGTTTAAAGCGTAATTACATCCGCAAATTCGAAGCGGACATAAAATCAAATACCAGCTCCTTCTGGCGTTATGTAAAATCGAAAAGGTCATGCTCAAGTATTCCTTCTGTTGTCTTTTGTAATGGGACTAAAGCACATTCCCCACTCGAGGCAGCTAACCTTTTTGCGGATTTTTTCCGCTCGAACTTTGTGGTTGACTCGGATTTTACTGATGAAAACCAATCAATTATTAATTCTACTCTGAATATGGGTTCGTTGGCTTTAACGCTTTCTGATGTAGAAAATGGAATTCATCAACTTAAACATTGTATGAAATTAGACGTAGATGGGTTTTCTTTATTTCTCCTGAAAAATTGTATGTCGTTAGCGCAACCGCTGTTACTTACTTTCAATAAATCCTTGAGCTAGGAGTTTTCATTTATTCTTGGAAAATTACCACAGTTAATCCTGTTTTTTAAGTGGCAACAAGAGTAACATTGCCAATTATCGACCTATCTCTAAGCTGTCTACGGTTTCTATGCTTTTCGAAGTGATTGTGAAAGACAAGACTTATTTCTCAGTCAACCGTCTAATCTCTCTTAACCAGCATGGTTTTATGAAAGGTCAGACAGTTACAAACCTTTTAGTGTTTTCTGAATACTGTTTATGAGCTTTCCATAAACGAAAACAAGTTGATACTGTGTATACTGACTTATCCAAAGCATTTGATAAAGTCAGTCATTTAATCTTGATTTCCAAGTTGAGTGCTCTAGGATTTCATTCCACTCTTTTAAAATGGATTAAATCCTATCTCTCCTCTCGGAAGTGCGTGGTTAATATTGATGGGGTTTCATTTAACCATTTCATTGCTACTTCTGGTGTCCCTCGGGTATTGGCGCACTCAAGGCGGGGGTTTTGGGGTTAAAACCCCTCCCCAAAATTTGACAGCACACCATAAGAAAAATAATTTTATAAAAGATGGTACATGTATATATATTTGTGTAAATACATGTTGTAAAATCTATGAATATTCGTGGATGTACATTGCCAATGTTTGTCAACATCTACTGATTATATTTATAAACAAGCAGTGAGGAGACATTTCCCTAAAAGTATGCTGTGGATTTAGCTGAGGTTTGTTTTAATTTAAAATAATTCACCAACGCACACTGGTCACATTTGTATGGAAAGTTGGACAAAACTCAGTTTCTTGGAAACAGATGGACTTACCGAAACCAAATTTTGCACATTAGTGTCCCACTAAACGACTCATCTTTCAGAAAAATTAAAAACATATATGTGGTAATCCACGTCAACCACTAACGCTAGTTTAGAGCCAAAAAAAAAACAAGAAAACCAGGAATGGGGGAGGATAGGAATTGACCTGATGAGCTTGGAACTATATTTTTTTTAATTTTTTGTATGGTTAGGTTATTGAGATAACGACAATTTTTTTTTTTTTTTTTTTTTGTTATCACTTCATTCAAAAATTATTTTCGCTGGAGTTACAAATGCGATAAACACAAGCAGCACCTCGTTCGAAAGGCAATTAAAATATGCCTCAAATGGCATACAACTTGTAGTGGTCTAATAAAAACTCGCGATAGTTGGTCAAAATTTTGTGTATTTTTTGCGATTTTTTAAAAAATTTTGATTTTCAAAGTAAGATTTTTACTAAAAGTTGTAAAAATCAGGAAAGTTTTATTCTTTTAAAAATTTGCCCATTTAATTGCTTAATATCAGAGAGATCCGATGAATACTTTATTTTTGGCGATTTTTTTCTTGTGAAACAAAAAGGATATTTTGGATGAAAAACTTGGTTAGGTGACTTAACTATGTGAAAATGACTTCATAGGTCAAAAGGACATTAGAAGGATATATAGAGCTTCCAAAGACGAAACTAATGACATTTGAATTTTAAAAATCCGATGTCAAATAACAAAGTTTCAATTAAAAAAAATATTTCCGCAATATTTCGCGGGATCAAAAAAAAATTGTATGGAGAACTCAATTACTCAGAATTTATCGAAAATAAAGTTTTATCGAAAACAGTCGATGTAAATATGTACAAAAATCGTAAAAGGGCAACAATATTTTGTAAAGACTAATTATATTTAATATGATATTTTAAGAAAAAGGGAAAAATGTATAAACAGGCTTCTTAAGAGAAGACTTGAAGAACTCAAATCTGCTTATAAGACCTGGTCCAGAGTGGTCCTTAATTGTTAAAAGTTTAAATGAAAATGCTAATGCTTGACAATTACGCTCATAGAAAAGCCAAGATTTCTTCATCTTGTATTTGGCTAAAAATAAATTTGTTCACTGTTTTCTTTCGCTAAATCGTGAAACATACGTTTTTCTTGCGTTTCCATAGTTATCCGCATTTTTTTAGCACTCAAACTTGAAATATCGCAAAAATCATAATACACTTATTTACACAAACTTTTTCCAGAAATTTTTTTTTTCATATGTGTTGACTTTAAATGAGCCAAAGCAATGGCGGATCCACGGGGGGGGGGGGGTTGGAGGTTCAAACCCCCTTGTGGTTTATCATAGATCCCAAATTAATGCCTTTATAGATTCTGAGCCCAAATTTCCCAAAATGATCAAGGAAAACTCTATCATTCCAAAAGCAATGGTTGGATGGGTTGCATTTCTTTTCAGATTATATTTTATACGCACATATCCACAAGATGAAACATGTACAATTGAATCAGTTCTTTAAAATAGTTCTCCTTGTAGGCAACAATACCATACAATTACAACTTATAGTTAAATAGAAAATACACGAAATGTAGAGGAATTAAAATTCAACAACTATTTGTAAATAGGTTGAGTGTATAGCTATTTCACGAAAAACCATTTTCGATCATCAGCACTCTTTCCGGAAGAGGATGCTACCGGGGATTGAACCCGAGTACATTCCATCTTCAGCCGCAATGACCCAACGCATAAATACCCTCGGCCATTGAGACTCTGTGCAAGCTGTTGGATTTTCCCCACTTTTGCCTTTTGGGTCGGAATTTTTCAAATCAGCACAAAAATTTTTTTTTCTTAGATTTTTATGATTCGCGTCTTAATCGATAGCTCTCCGTGGCAAGAATAAGTCCCCGAAATATTTTGCAAAATGAATATTTTTGCAATAGTTATTCGCCAAAAAAGTTTTACATTAACTTCTTTAAAAAAATGTATTGTTAATCGACGGTACAATTAAATTTGACACGAACTACGCCACATGT
Source organism: Urophora cardui (assembly GCA_960531455.1). Classification (NCBI taxonomy): domain Eukaryota; kingdom Metazoa; phylum Arthropoda; class Insecta; order Diptera; family Tephritidae; genus Urophora; species Urophora cardui. The sequence goes on along the minus strand of OY482675.1, from coordinate 17,697,999 downwards.
TAGGTAATTATGTATATTTTAAAATAATTTTAGAAATAAATTTAAAAAAAAATTTTCTGTATCCTTTTTAAGGATAATTGTTGTTATCAATGTTCTCCGCCTAGGAAAAATTCGGAAAAAATATTGTAGATATAATAATGCATCGTAAGCTGAATTCCGAAGAAAAAAAGATGGGGACTCTTACCGTTTAAATGCAAAATGTGATTGAACGATTCCCCTCTTCAGCTTAGTAGCATTACACTACTCTAAAATTATTAATGTGAAATAATTCCAAGAGATTCAGGTATAGGGGAGTTGGTCCGGTCTTCCTGATCGCAAAAATTGTTTTCTTTATATTTTGTATGCTTAGATTTCGAGATAACGATAAATTTTTGCAGTTTTGGGTATCACTACATTCAAACCTATTTTTCGCTAAGGTTGCAAGTGCGATAACCGCAAGCAGTACCTTGTTAGAAAGATAATTAAAATACGCTTCTAACGACATGCAACTTGTAGTGATTGAACAAACCCTTGCTCGTCAAAGTCAGACTTTTTTTGGTTTTTCTGATTCATTTTTTTATTCAAATATTTATCGTCTTTATAAAAAGGATTATGCACAGTATACACAGTAGATTCTCTACATTACAAAGTTTTGGCAACGGTTGGTATGAACGAGTGGTATGATGGAGTTCCTACTATGGTCATGGTTTACTAGAAACGAGTGCTTAAAGCATTCTTTTCGATTTATGCTCCTCTAGTGAGCATTTAATTACCTACCACTTTTTTACATTTTCTGGCTCACTTTTTTCATTTATCCTTTTACGATCTACTTACTATCAACTGTGACCATAGTTGGAACTCGATCGTACGACTCGTTCATACCAACCGTTCCCAAAACTTTGTAATGTAGAGAATCTACTGTGTATACTGTGCATAATCCTTTTTATAAAAACGATAAATATTTGAATAAAAAAATTAATCAGAAAAACCAAAAAAAGTCCGACTTTGACGAGCGTTTGTTTGTTTAATCACTGCAAGTTGCATGTCGTTAGAAGCGTATTTTGATTATCTTTCTAACAAGGAACTGCTTGCGGTTATCGCATTTGCAACCTTAGCGGAAAATAGGTTTGAATGTAGTGATACCCAAAACTGCGAAAATTTACTATTATCTCGAAAACTAACCATACAAAATACAAAGAAAACAATTTTTGAGATTAGGAAGACCGGACCAACTCCCCTAAACCTGAATCTCTTGGAATTATTTCAAATTAATAATTTTAGAGTAGTGTAATGTTACTAAGCTGAAGAGGGGAATCGTTCAATCACATTTTGCATTTAAACGGTAAGAGTCCCCATCTTTTTTCTTCGGAATTCAGCTTACGATGCATCATTACATCTACAATATTTTTTCCGAATTTTTCCTAGGCGGAAAACATTGATAACAACAATTATTAAAAAGGATACAGAAATTTTTTTTTTTAATTTATTTCAAAAACTATTTTAAAATATACATAATTACCTAACATGTGGAGTAGTTCGCGTTAAATTTAATTGTACCGTCGATTAACAATACATTTTTTTAAAGAAGTTGATGTAAAACTTTTTTGGCGAATAACTATTGCAAAAATGTTCATTTTGCAAAAGTATTTCGGGGACTAATTCTTGACACGGAGAGCTATCGATTAAGACGCGAATCATAAAAATCTAAGAAAAACAAATTTTTGTGCTGATTTGACAAATTCTGACCCTTTTTCATTTTCAACATTAACAAAATTAATAAAAAAAAAATACATACCAACAGCAAATGTTCATTGCGAACTGCCAACAAAAATTCAGCACGTTTGGGTTGAATATATGCAAAAGCATATACCAGAGACCAACATAACTGTTAAGTTTTTTCTAAGTGTCCTAGAATAACAGTTTCATGTAAACACAAAAGCATAACAGTTAAGCAACGCCGATAACAGTTATTGTTTACAGACTAGCTGTTTCCGTCAGTGGGAAACCTTTATTTTAAATTTTTTCCGTCACTGTTGAACAGTGACGGTTATTGTTGAGCAGCGAAAAATTTCTGTCGCGAAAGGACGGATATTTCAGGCAGAGAAAAAATAAAAGTCCTTTGTGCATGTATGTGTCGTACGCACGTACATGTCCCAGCAAAAATCTGGTCATCGCTATTACCTGTCAGGCATGATAGAAGGCCTTGTCATGGAACATCTGGCGAGTTCATCACTTCGTTCACGCATTGCCAGTAATGCAGAGTGGAATGAGCTTCCATTACCTATTCCATGTAATGCAAAGTAGAATGGAGCGCGAAAAATGAACTGGAATAAATACCAGTGGAAATTTCGATCATGCCTTACATTTTTCGCCTTCTTTCTCTGCTTCCCTGTAAGGTGTTCTTTATTTGATTCACTAGAATGCTTGCGGTATTGCGTGATTTATTCGTTCGGCGGTAATGCATAGGGGAAGTCCTTCCCTCCAATAACAAGCCGATGCTAATGTCAGGCGAATGTGGAAGCGATTGCCAGGGTTTTTCTGGATTACCCTCTTAATTCCAAGATTAGGTAGTCGCCTTTTATTAAATTTTAAGTGAAACGCCGTAAAATCATAATACCAAAATAATAAATTCGTTATTTTTAATAAAGCCGAACTCTAAGTAAAACAATAATAATATAAAACTAGCCGGACACGTGCGCATCTTGCGCAAAAAATAACAAAACATACGTGGCGCCAGTCGGTATGGTTTGTGCTGTCACGCCCATTTTAAAAAACTTATTATATATTTGGTTTGGTGGACCTTATGGAACTTTCAATGAATTACCTAGATATATGTTTGACAAAGATATCGCATAAAATGTTTTTATTATTCCTATATATGTAGGTATGTGCAATATATTTTTATATATTTTATATATACTTTTACATATGTGCGTATGTGGTTCTTGCCGACTTGGGTAATTTTTTTCCACACGTTTGCCTTGGCTTAATCGATTTATCTGCTACAGTTCCTGAGTTTTGACTTATAAATCTTTGAAAATTTGCTCCTCTTGGCCCATTTTTCAAAATTTCAGCACGTTTCCTCATAACTGCATAACGTAATTTCATCACTCGGGCTTTATTAGTGATTGAATTATCAATTTACGTGCTTTTCGAAATACACACATATGCCTTATTTTCAACCCCAATTTTCTCTATTCCCATTAGAATCTATGTACCAAATTTCATTAAAATATTTCTATTTTTGCGCAAGTTAGAGTGTATACGGCCGGACGGACGGACATGGTTCAATCATTTTTTTCATCCTGATCGTTTTGATATACTCTTATATATTAAGGTGGAGTGAAAATTTTTTTTTGGAAATCCAATTTGTTCCAAAGCCAGAACGGCACCTTTCTAGCCCAGTAATAAGCCTTTAAAATTTTATTGGCCTACTCGCATGTTTAGAGGTGCCCTCAGCCCCACAAAGTTGAAAAAATAGCACGATCTGGTACAAATGTGAAATTTCTACAATTATGAAATAAAAAAACCAAGTATGAGGATTGATAAACAGGCTAAGTTGAGTATAAAAGTGAATTTTTTTTTAGAAACAACAACAACCAAAGTTATTAAAGGTCAAAGTTTATATTATGAATTTTTTAAATTGCAATTACTTAAAAACTACTGAACCGATTTCAAATATTTTTATACCATTCGATAGGTATTTTGAATCCTTTAGTTTGATATACATTTTATGTGGGTTCCATAACACTCCCCGCTGCGGGGGTAAACCCCCCTTTCTTTTCATATAAAGTACCACGCCCAATAAAACACCGTGTCGCATGCATAGCTAATTAATACCTTTAAAACGATGCCTTACTTATTAATTTTGGTAAATTATGTGGGCAGAAAAAGGGATATTTATAAAACACCAATTAGAAATAATATATATGATAGTTATGTACACAGGTATGCACCCACGTACTACTAAGATTAACTATGATATGTTAATATGTATTTAAGTACATACATACATATGTATGCATGTATAAGATTTGCAGAAATATACAAAGCCGACGGCAAATGAACTGGTGCCTCTTTGACACATTTTCGCTAGTTCTGAACCAGACCAGACACATGCCTTTATAATTAAATACCTATATTAATATGTACATAAATATGTAAGTAACGAATCTAACATCAAATTATATTTTAATACATATATTATGTATTAACTAAATAATTTAAACTAAAATTCCTGTCCATACCAGCTAAGTTACAAAATTGGTTATTTTAAATACAGTCGTACTTCGAATACAAATTTTCTTCCATTTGCACACATGCGTATGCGCACGAACGTACATGCATATCTACATATGCAAACATATTTTTCAGCAACACTTTTCTTTATCCCTCTGTTTTTAACTGTTATCAAAGGACGGAAAAAAATAAAAGTCTCATTGAAACCGTCACTTGCTGAGGGATATTTTTGAGTGTTGAAAAATAACTCTTAAATGGCAACAGAAAGAAGATCGTTGAGAGAGGTTGGTCACGGTGAGAAACACTTTGAGTTTAAGAGTTTTCTGTTTCAGTCAGTGGGAAACACTTTGCGCTCAGCGTTTTTGTGTTTCCGTCTGACTGAAATGGAATGAAAATAAGTGTTAACTGTTATACCATGTCTCCACATAACGTGTTTCGCTCTTTTTTTCTGCATTTTCTCTCTCAATCTTGTTTCGACATGGAAACCAGTGCCGAAACTCGCCAATTTCCATACAAATTTCTGAGAGCGAGTGAAGATTGAAACACTGTTTCATTCTGAATCATCTTGCCAACCTCGATGATATCGATGTCTTCTCTAATTTTGTATCGAAAATCTATCGAAATCTCACACAGACCATAACAAAAACCCAAAATATAAGCAAACATACAAACATTTAAAAAGAGCAAGAAAGAGAAATGTTAAACTGGAGACGGGTTATTTAGCGAGATATTTTGCTAGATGTTTTGTTGGTGAAACAAGTTATGTGGAGACGGGCTTTTAAAGTTGGTTGAAATGTTGAAAATGAAAGAGGCAAAAGTGAAGAAAATCAGCTTGCACAGAGTCTCAATGGCCGAGTGTGTTTATGCGTTGGGTCATTGCGGCTGAAGATGGAATGTACTCGGGTTCAATCCCCGGTAGCATCCACTTCCGGAAAGAGTGCTGATGATCGAAAATGGTTTTTCGTGAAATAGCTATACACTCAACCTTCGCTGTAAATAGTTGTTGAATTTTTTTCCACTTACCCCAACAATTATAAATTGAATTAAATAAAAATATCGTGCTAAGCACAAAAAAATTCTTTCAAGTAGAAATTAGAGGAATTAAATCTAACACAATAAGCGCGTACTATACAATCCAATCAACCACCAAAAACAAGAATTAAAACGAGTGCGAAGTTAAAATACTACAAGCGATTCATTCATAAAATTGAAATGTTTCAACAAAGGATAAAAAAAGTGGCAACAGAGCTTTACATCAGATCAAGGTTTTTATAAAATTCTAAAATTTGCAGCCCGGCTCATTTTCAACCATCTTTGCATCTTTGCAGTGGCGGTAGAGTATGAATAGAAATAATAACTAAATGTCAAGCAAAAGAAATGTCAAAACGCATTCGAGCTTGAAGAATGATGGGAGGCAACTCGCGAAGTCATCATCTTTTTTTGACTAAACGATTTCCACCTCACTCGTCCAAAATACCGAATTTTCCCTTCTTATACAATATATGTACGTTCTTTGGTTGCACGTTTGAAAATGTAGAACACGCAGTAGCGACCTCGCGCTTCAAAGTATATCATATAATAACTGCTACCCTTCACTAGGTGTCGCGCAGTGGTCAAGTTTATAATAAAGTAGCTTCAGAGCCATCTGAAGGCGTAACACCCGCATATGCCGGCTTTTTTAATTTATGAATTTATTAAATACATGTACGTTATAAAATTTTAAAAATAATCACCGGTTGTAGCAAACTGGTGCATTGTTGTATGGTTTTTAATACAGAAAATGCATTGATGCGCAGGTTCGAGTCCCAGAATAGTCAAATTGAAACTAATTTAAATTGATTTTTTTTAATTCTTAAATTTATTTATAATTCAAATTCGATAAGAAAATTTTAAAATTACTTTGCTGTTTTAGGAATTTGGTGCATTGGTGAAATCGGTGTATGTGAATAAAACTAAGAATATCAGCAGATGTGCACAAATGTAAAGTAACATTCCATTCTACAGCGCGCTGCTAATTTTTTCAACTTTTCTCTCAAATCTGTAATTCACCATCACTCAACTCTGGTAACGTTAACAGTATGCAATAAGCAAAAGCAGAAAAAATGCAAAGACACAACTAATTGCTGGAAGTAAAATGAAATCCCCCAAGCAGCGTTGCGTGATTCGAATCAATTTTGATTTCAAATCAACTTTCAAATAAAGAATCAACTCGATTCGTGATTCAAACTATTTTCAAATCAAAGATAATTTTTATTTGTGATTCATTTCTCAAAAGAATCAAAAATACCATTTGATTCGTGATTCAAACCATTTTCAAATCAAAGATAAATTTGATTTGTGATTCATTTCTCAAAAGAATCAAAAATACCCTTTGATTCGTGATTCAAACCATTTTCAAATCAAAGATAAATTTGATTTGTGATTCATTTCTCAAAAGAATCAAAAATCTTTTTTGATTCTTGATTCTAAATTTGATTCGAATCGAAAATTTATTACGAATCTTGATTCAAAATATATTTTTGATACGAATCAAAAATTTTATTCGAATCAATAATTTGATTCGAATCAAAAATTTTATTCGAATCAATAATTTGATTCGAATCAAAAATTTTATTCGAATCAAAACTTTATTTAGAATCAAAAAATAAAATGCACCAAAAGTCCAATAACAGCCATATTGTATGCTGACGCCAAATGTGTACATGTGTATGTATGTATATACATATAATATATATATGTATATACATATTTCTGATTGTCGTTTTTACGTTTATGCTACGCCGTACGTACATACAGACATACGTATGTATGTATGTGCATAGGCACATTATTGGAAATAAAGTTTTGATTCAAAATAATTTTTTGATTCGAATCAAAAGTTTGATTCGAATCAAAAATTTTATTCGAATCAAAAATTTTATTCGAATCAAAAATTTATTAAGAATCTTGATTCGAAATCAAGTTTGAAGCAAGAATCAAAAAAGATTTTTGATTCTTTTGAGAAATGAATCACAAATCAATTTTATCTTTGATTTGAAAATAGTTTGAATCACGAATCAAAGGGTATTTCTGATTCTTTTTTGAAACGAATCACAAATACAATTTATCTTTGATTTGAAAATAGTTTGAATCACGAATCAAAGGGTATTTCTGATTCTTTTTTGAAACGAATCACAAATAAAAATTATCTTTGATTTGAAAATATTTTAAATCAAGAATCAGAAATTATTTTTGATTAGTGATTCAGTCAAATCAAAATCACGCAACCCTGCCCCCAAGTCGCGTTGCTTTGCTTAACTATACAAGCAAACACGGCTCAGCTGAAAACTGAAGCGAATGAATCGTGTTCTCGTTTTTTACTCGGCTGGCCGAGATTGCTAATTTACTTTTCGTTAGCAAAAGCAAAGCAAAAGCAAATGCAGCAAAAGTTGCTAAGCAATTTCAAACCCTGGTTCAAATTCTATTTATAGCACTTATAGCACCGTTGCCGAACTTGGTAATTACCAAAATAGGTTATTTTTTCGTTGTTGGTTTCTTGGTAACTTTCACATCGGTTTGGCAATTTTTATTTTCAAGAAGTTGTTTACTATTTTTGGTATACAAGAAAAATATGGAAGTGATTATAGGACAATGAGAATATTTTGGAGCGCTGACTGTTCATTGTGAATATGCACAGGCAAATAAAGAAGAGCATATCTCCGATTAAAAACTGAAATAGTTTTGCTTCGATACACATAGTACATATTAGTTGATATTTTTTCGTTTAGGCTCCATTTTTGAGCTCTCATGACCAATGTTTTTTTTTATAAGGAAAAAATGTATGTAAAAAATTAATATTTTTGGTAGAAGTTATAAATACATATGTATATAGATCTATTTCGGAGATCACCACATCCCTTCATCAGACTTCTTTTTACTTTTATTCTTGCGTCCGCATAAAACATCCTTTAATGAAAAATTTCACTAAAAAGTTAAAAATAAATAATAGCTTAAAAAAACTAAAAAACACGCCTTAATCTTAAAAATCGTACTAAAAATTGAGAAATAATATAATTAGAAACAAAATGATGAACGAAAATATAAGTATTTAAGGAAAATCGTGGGGGTGCTCAATAATATTTGAAAATGAAAATATTCGATTCGTACAACTAGTGCAAAAATATACATACTTAGTTGCGAAATTAAAGAGTACGTTATATGAAATCTCAAAAAAGTCAAAATAAAAATATTAGTTAAAAACAGCGATCTTAAATATGTTTTGACATACTGAGCACCACCCGACGCTTTTCCTTAAATACTTATATCTTCGTTCATCATTTTGTTTCTAATTAAATTATTTCTCAATTTTTAGTACGATTTTTAAGATTAAAGCGTGTTTTTTAGTTTTTTTAAGCTATTATTTATTAGTTTTAGTTCAAATGCAGAGAAAATGCAATGAATTGAGCTTTAAAAGGTGCCTTTGTTTAATGTGTACATACGTAGGTCCACTCCCCAACATACATAGATTTAAGTAAAAATTGTCTGGACGAGTTTTGATTATTATACTCAGCTGTACTAGTACACAGAGTATTATAGTTTTGATTTCCTAACGGTGGATTGTAACAGAATGAAATAATCGAGATAGATATAGACTTATATATATCAAAATGATCAGGGTGAAAAGAGAAATCGATTGAGCCATGTCCGTCCGTCTGTCCGTCTGTCCGTCCGTCCGTCTGTGAGCACGATAACTCGCGCAAAAATTGAGATATTTTGATGAAATTTGAAATGTAAGTTGGTATGAAGACAGGAACGGATGGTATTGAAAATGGGCGAAATCGGACCATGACCACGCCCACCTCCCCTATATAGTAAAAATCGGAAATTTTGTATCTCAGTCACTAATAGAGCTAGAGTGATAAAATTTCACACACGTATTGAGCTCAGGCCCTTATGAAGAAATATGGTGAAATTTTGGAAAATGGGCGGTGCCACGCCCACTTATTAAGGGGCAAACATTGAAAGTTTTATGAGTCATAACTCAGACACCGTTGAAGATATATCGATGAAATTTGGTAGGCGTGATATACTTACTTAGGCAAATCTTTGGACGGAAAATTGCCAAAATCGGTTGACGACCGCGCCCACTTTTATATATGGGAACTATAAAGGGGCCTAATAAAACATTTTAAGCGATATCTCTGTCAAATATAAAGATATATCATTGAAATTTTATGGAAGGTGTCCAACTATGGACATAAAACAAAAAATATAAAAATTTTGGAAAATGGGCGTGGCACCGCCTCCTTTTAGAAGCAGGAATATACGAGATTTCTGAGCCCATAACTCGAAAAATAATCGATATATTATGACGAAACTTGGTGTATACACTTTCACTACTTGTAGTAATACATGTTCAAAATTTTAACGAAATCGGTTGACGACCACGCCCACTTTTATATATGGGTATTATAAAGTGGCCTAATAAAAACATTTTAAGCGATATCTTTGTCAAATATAAAGATAATTCATTGAAATTTTGTGGCATGAGTTCTACAATAGATCGGAAACAAAAAATAGAAAAATTTCGGAAAATGGGCGTGGCACCGCCTCTTTTCAGACAAAGGAATCAACGAGATTTCGGAGCCCATAACTCGACAAATAATTGAGATATTATGACGAAACTTGGTTTGTACACTTTTATAACTTGTGTTAATAGACACGCAAAAATTTATTGAAATCGGTTGATGACCACGCCTACTTTTTAACAAAGATATTTCTGGAACACCATTTGGGAATTTGTAACGTGACATCTTTGTAACTAGAAGTCATAAAGGAATGAAATGTTGCACAAAGAATAATATTCATATGCTTAGTTGGATGACTGATAAAAATGTTGAAAATGGGCGTGGCTACGCCCACTTTATGCGGCACTCGCTTTATATAAAATACACCCTATATCGAACAAACGCAAACAAACAATGAAAGCATACAGCTGAGTATCTAATGTTCGATTCCACTCGAACTTAGGCTTCCTTACTTGTTTTTGTCTTAATTTTCCGTTGGATATTTTTCTGTGTGCGCCACTGCCCTCAGGGGAGCATACTTAGACCGCTACTCTTCGTCATATTTATAGATGATATCTGTAGTTGTTTTAATTACACACATTTTCTTTTGTTCGCTGATGACTTAAAGATGTTCTCGAATTGGCGATAATGAGGATTCACGTAAATTTCAAATGGATTTAGATAATGTTGTCGCCTGGTGCAAGCCAAATAAACTTGATTTGAATATAAGTAAGTGCTCACAGGTTACTTACTCTAAGCTACGTAGTCCTATATCTACATCTTATCATATTGAAGGAAATCATCTCACGAAATCAAAAGAAACAATTGATCTTGGGGTTGTTTTCGATGATAGCTTCTCTTTTCACGGTCATTTAAATTATATTATAAATAAGTCATATTCCATACTAGCATTTATTCGCCGGTTAAGTGCGGATTTTACTGATCAATATACTCTGTGGCCGCTGTGGTGCAGTGGGTAGAGTGCTCGCCTACTAAGCCAAAAACAATTTTTCTAATTAGTAAAAATCCAATTATTGAGTTTTTTAAGAGCAGCGGTCACCTCTTGGCAGTGGGCAGCATACCCTCCGAGTGTATTTCTGCCATGAAAAAGCTTCTCACAAAAAATGCATTCGCCGTTCGGAGCCAGCATAAAACTCTTCAGAATTATAATAGCGCCGTTGTATTATATTATTATATTATATACTCTAAAGGCACTTTTCACCGCTCTCCTTGTGCGCTCCAAATTAGAATATGCAGCCCTGATCTGGAGACCATATTACGCATGTCATATTCATAGACTTGAAAGAGTTCAAAAAAGTTTCGTGCGTTTTGCATTACGATCTCTGAATTTTACTGACCCGACTCCATCTTATATGAGTCGGTGTTTACTTATAAATCTAAAATCGCTGGATAACAGAAGGGCTATTCTCGCACTATCTTTTGTTTTTGATCTAGTAAATGGTGTGATTGACTCTCCTTGTTTACTGGAGAAAATCAGCTTCAATATTCCCAACCGTACCTTACGTAACCATGATGTTTTCTGGGTAGGAACAGTAAGAACAAATTATTCTTTTAATGCTCCTATCTCTAGACTTAGAGATTTTAATTCGCTTCCAAACTCATCTAAGCTTGATTTTGCGGTATCTAAATCTGCGTTTAAATTTTATCTAAATGAAATATTTAATTAGTTGTAAAGCAATCTTGGAGAATTGTAAATTATTCTAGATTATGAAATGAAATGAAATAAATAAATAAATAACACTGCTCTACAGCCAAAAAATACTCTGAACGCGACCATCCTTTCTATATGTAAAATCGGTCGCTGATTCCGAAAATCGGGTTCATTTTTAATTCTATGGGAAGGTTTTTGAAATATCGGCAATTTACCGTTATTTGGCCAATGAGTCCGCTTAATCCTGTATATCTCTTTAACACAGTGAGTTATCTTCCTTAGGGTCACACCAAACGAAAGAAAATTAAATTTCCTTTTCACGGCTCCTATAACATTTTTCTCTAGTTCTTATAGTTTCTGAAATATTGACGATTAAATTTGAATTTTTTCGATTTTTTACGATTTTTTGAAGAAAAAATTTACTTTGTCAGGCAATATCTTTAAAACCAATGATTTCACCTTCGGTTTTACTCCTTTGCGTGAAGCTCCATTCCATTTCCAAAAAAATAAGCTATCAACGAAGAAAATCCATGGTAAACTGGAAAAGTTATAGGCGATCAAGTAAATACAACCAAGTCGCGCAATGCCTCTGCACGGGTACATTCTATGCATATTGTACCAATACCTACACATCTGCAGTAGCAGCACATTGGCAGCGCAGTAGATACAAGCGCGTTTACGGGTATAACATGCATAGAATATACCCGTGCAGAGGCACTGCGCGACTTGGCTGTATTTACTTGATCGCCTATAACTTTTCCATTTTACCATGGATTTTCTTCGTTGATAGCTTATCTTTTTCCCAATAGAATGGAGCTTCACGTAAAAGAGTAAAACCGAAGGTGAAGACATTGGTTTTAAAGATATTGTCTGACAAAGTCAATTTTTTCTTCAAAAAATCGTAAAAAATCGAAAAAATTCAAATTTAATCGTCAATATTTCAGAAACTATACGAGTTAGAGAAAAATGTTATAGGAACCGTAAAATGGAAATTTAATTTTCTTTCGTTTGGTGTCACCCTAAGGAAGATAACTCACTGTGTTAAAGAGATATACTGGATTAAGTGGACCCATTGGCCAAATAACGGTAAATTGCCGATATCTCAAAAACCTTCCCATAGAATTAAAAATGAACCCGATTTTCGGAATCAGAGACCGATTTTACATATAGATAGGATAGTCACGTCCAAAGTACAGACAAAAAATTTCATTTTGTGATCCAGTGTAATTTTTAGAACACACATTGGTTTAAAATCGAAATATTGAGGAATTTAATCAAATTTTCGACTTTTTTTTTCGCAAAACTAGTTATTGCGTTTAACTATATATTGATGTAGTAGGAAAAAAAGGTAGTGTCAGGAAGCAACCCCTTGTTTTCCAAAAAAGCTTCCAAAGTCCTTGTTCCTATTTCTGTGTTCGTATTTTTTTTTCTCTAATTACACGAATGTCTCAAGTGGTGATAAAAAGTTCAAGATTACAAATATAGTGACTTAAATAATTGAAAACATTAATGAAGGTCTATAGAATCTGGCATAGATATTTAACTTTTTTTGTGAAACATTCGCCACGCTGATATATTTTCAAGATTAAATATACGTTGTTTTTTTATTTTTATTAGTTTTTTTTTGTGTTTAGTAGAGTAAAAGTAATGCGATTCCACTGGTTTCCAGGCTAATCATATGTGTGGATAAAGCTGGAACAATGCTCCTTCATGTAAATGATATCTTATCTGCGAGGCTATGCGAGTTTTTTTTTAGCATCCAATATAGTTTTAGTTTGCCAACTGTATAAATAAAATACTTCTAACAATTGTGTGGTTAGTTAAAAGTAATTAGTAATTAATAATCTATTATATAAAAATGAATGTGTGTGTGTGTCCTTTATGGACTCCCAAAGTAATCAACCGATCTTTTTGAAATTTTCACAGTAGATTCACGTGGTACTAGCGCACATAATAGGGTATACAAAATTTCGAAAAAGTGGGAACTTCCCGGAATATAGGCCCAAATGTGGACCCAGAGTGACCCAGCAAGTGTTTGAGCAATATGGGTATCAAACGAAAGGTGCTGAGCAGGCCTTCAACATAGAGTTATTTTCATTGCGATGCCTAGGCCGGGTCCCCAAATATGGGTCAAAACGTGGACCCGGATGACCCTCGAATGCTTCTTGGCGATATTGGTAACAAATGAAAGGTGTCGAGCAGGGCTTCAACATACAGATATTTCCATTGTTATTTTTTGAGTCGGTTTCCCAGAAATGGTTCAAGTAGTGAGCTCGGATGGTGATGGGTGGTCCCGATAAAGGTAAAGCTAAAGGTAAAGGTAAAGGCAAAGGTAAAGGTAAAGGTAAAGGTAAAGGTAAAGGTAAAGGTAAAGGTAAAGGTAAAGGTAAAGGTAAAGGTAAAGGTAAAGGTAAAGGTAAAGGTAAAGGTAAAGGTAAAGGTAAAGGTAAAGTTAAAGGTAAAGGTAAAGGTAAAGGTAAAGGTAAAGGTAAAGGTAAAGGTAAAGGTAAAGGTAAAGGTAAAGGTAAAGGTAAAGGTAAAGGTAAAGGTAAAGGTAAAGGTAAAGGTAAAGGTAAAGGTAAAGGTAAAGGTAAAGGTAAAGGTAAAGGTAAAGGTAAAGGTAAAGGTAAAGGTAAAGGTAAAGGTAAAGGTAAAGGTAAAGGTAAAGGTAAAGGTAAAGGTAAAGGTAAAGGTAAAGGTAAAGGTAAAGGTAAAGGTAAAGGTAAAGGTAAAGATAAAGGTAAAGGTAAAGGTAAAGGTAAAGGTAAAGGTAAAGGTAAAGGTAAAGGTAAAGGTAAAGGTAAAGGTAAAGGTAAAGGTAAAGGTAAAGGTAAAGGTAAAGGTAAAGGTAAAGGTAAAGGTAAAGGTAAAGGTAAAGGTAAAGGTAAAGGTAAGGGTAAGGGTAAAGGTAAAGGTAAAGGTAAAGGTAAAGGTAAAGGTAAAGGTAAAGGTAAAGGTAAAGGTAAAGGTAAAGGTAAAGGTAAAGGTAAAGGTAAAGGTAAAGGTAAAGGTAATGGTAAAGGTAAAGGTAAAGGTAAAGGTAAAGGTAAAGGTAAAGGTAAAGGTAAAGGTAAAGGTAAAGGTAAAGGTAAATGTAAAGGTAAAGGTAAAGGTAAAGGTAAAGGTAAAGGTAAAGGTAAAGGTAAAGGTAAAGGTAAAGGTAAAGGTAAAGCTAAAGGTAAAGGTAAAGGTAAAGGTAAAGGTAAAGGTAAAGGTAAAGGTAAAGATAAATGTAATGGTAAAGGTAAAGGTAAAGGTAAAGGTAAAGGTAAAGGTAAAGGTAAAGGTAAAGGTAAAGGTAAAGGTAAAGGTAAAGGTAAAGGTAAAGGTAAAGGTAAAGGTAAAGGTAAAGGTAAAGGTAAAGGTAAAGGTAAAGGTAAAGGTAAAGGTAAAGGTAAAGGTAAAGGTAAAGGTAAAGGTAAAGGTAAAGGTAAAGGTAAAGGTAAAGGTAAAGGTAAAGGTAAAGGTAAAGGTAAAGGTAAAGGTAAAGGTAAAGGTAAAGGTAAAGGTAAAGGTAGAGGTAAAGGTAAAGGTAAAGGTAAAGGTAAAGGTAAAGGTAAAGGTAAAGGTAAAGGTAAAGGTAAAGGTAATGGTAAAGGTAAAGGTAAAGGTAAAGGTAAAGGTAAAGGTAAAGGTAAATGTAAATGTAAAGGTAAAGGTCAAGGTAAAGGTAAAGGTAAAGGTAAAGGTAAAGGTAAAGGTAAAAGTAAAGGTAAAGGTAAAGGTAAAGGTAAAGGTAAAGGTAAAGGTAAAGGTAAAGGTAAAGGTAAAGGTAAAGGTAAAGGTAAAGGTAAAGGTAAAGGCAAAGGTAAAGGTAAAGGTAAAGGTAAAGGTAAAGGTAAAGGTAAAGGTAAAGGTAAAGGTAAAGGTAAAGGTAAAGGTAAAGGTAAAGGTAAAGGTAAAGGTAAAGGTAAAGGTAAAGGTAAAGGTAAAGGTAAAGGTAAAGGTAAAGGTAAAGGTAAAGGTAAAGGTAAAGGTAAAGGTAAAGGTAAAGGTAAAGGTAAAGGTAAAGGTAAAGGTAAAGGTAAAGGTAAAGGTAAAGGTAAAGGTAAAGGTAAAGGTAAAGGTAAAGGTAAAGGTAAAGGTAAAGGTAAAGGTAAAGGTAAAGGTAAAGGTAAAGGTAAAGGTAAAGGTAAAGGTAAAGGTAAAGGTAAAGGGAGAGACCCATTATAACATAAAAGCTTTTGTTTGTCGCTGCGAAGCGGGACGGGTATTTGCTAGTGACTTAATAAACTTGATGGGCATGTATGGATTGCTCTCAGTAGCGCATACATTTATTGTAGTGCATCAATAAAAATCTACAGGGGCTGCCCGGTGTATACTTCCTTAAAGGAAAATAGTACTCAGAAAACCACTAGTTGCGCCTCGACCCCAAAGATCCAACTAGTTCCAAAACCACAAAATGTTCCAAATACGACCTATAACAACGTTCCTCAGAATCGTTTCAGGACATATTCAGAAGCCCTGAAAGGTATGAAGGAGCCAGAAACGCAGGAGATTCCCACTCCATCTACAAATTTGGAAAAAGGGTTAAACAGCTTTGTGCAAATGATGCAAGATCATATGAAATCAATGCAAAATATGATGCAAGAATTAATTAGGAACCAAAACCTCCTACTACAAACAATCTTAACAAGACCATGAATTCCCTCAATATATGTTACTGGAATGCCAACGGTGTAAGCTAACACCGGAATGAACTCCAGATTTTCCTAGAAAGCCACCAAATACACATAATGCTATTGTCCGAAACTCACTTGACAGTTTTCAATCATTTTAGTATTGATGGCTTTGCTTTCTATGACACCAAACACCCGGAAGGAAAAGCTAGAGGTGGAACCGGTATACTTATAAAAAAAAGAATTAGACATCATGTTCTGGAAGAATATTGCAAAGATTGCATCCACTCAACATCCGTTCATATAGATGATAGTTCTGGTGGGATGACCATAACTGCAATATATTGTCCCCCCCGCTACAATATAACAGAATCCCAATTCACTGAATTCTTCTCCAAGTTAGGCACAAAATTCCTTGCAGCGGGAGATTATAACGCAAAACATAATTTTTGGGGATCTAGATTAATATCACCAAAGGGAAGAAACCTGTTCAAAGCTATTCAAATCAATAGTTTAGATATAATTTCCACCGGTCAACCAACATATTGGCCTGCTGATAGAAGCAAAACACCCGACCCCATCGACTTTGGTGTTACTCGCGGCCTAGAGCGAGGAAGAGTTCAAATAAAACCACTTTTCGATCTATCATCCGATCACTCACCTAGCCTTATAACTATCAACACATCCCCAACTTTTTACGAACTAAATCCTAGCTTAACTAATATATATACTACCTGGCTTAAGTACAAAAAATACATAAGTTCCCATATTAACTTAAATGCAAGCCTCAAGTCACCTGGCGAGGTGGACAGTGCGATTATTGGTTTAACTAACGCTCTCCAAATGGCAGCAAGAGTAGCAACCAACTCACGGATTAAAAGAACATGTGCCCAAAATCCCAGTTTCCTGAAGGGGGAAGCCATCACGAACTTGGTATTTTTTTTAATAATAAACCCAACGTTTTCCCTCCACCCACCCAACCGCACGAGGGGCGCATCCGCATGACGTACGGATATTTTAAAATAAAATTTGGCCAAGGTGTTGAGTGGTAGAAGTTTATTAAGCGTCGAGAACTTATACTGCTCAGCTACAGAAAATATAATTCCATCAGCTGGATATACATAGAATAAAATATAAAACTACAAATAAAAGTAATAGACAAAAATTGAATAGTCAATTAGAGCGAAAGATTTGTTGTCACTTGTTAAGATCGCACAACAGAATTTTTCTTATCAGATAAATAGAGTCTGATATATCGAAATGAGTAGAATAATCATTAAAAGATTTACATAAGCAACGAACTGGTTCGTGTAATTCAAAATTAGTTCTACACTGCTTTAAAAAGATAGGTTGAAAATGTCTTGATGGTCGAATAGGAACACTTAAGTTTATTTCGGCTAGGAGAAATTGACTGCTTATGGATCCTTTCAGTAGTTTAACCAGAAATATTACACCTAACATTTCCCTGCGGCTTGATAAGGTTGGAAGATTAATAAGCTTCAAGCGACTAGTGTACGAGGGAAGATTTGTCCGTGGGTCCCAATGAAAGTTCCTTAACGCAAAAAGTAAGAACTGTTTTTGAACTGATTCCAGTCGATCGGAATGAACTTGATATTGCGGACTCCAGATTATTGAAGCGTATTCTAGTATAGGTCGTACTAATGTTGTAAACAGGGCTTTAGTTACGTAAGGGTCATTAAATTCCTTAGACCAACGTTTTACAAATGCTAGGATACTTTTAGCTTTGTTTACTGTAGCGTTAATATGCAGGTTAAAGTGGAGCGTACTATCAAATCTTATTCCTAGGTCGACAAAATCGTAAACCTGTTCCAAACTATAGTTATTAATTGCGTAAGACGCAGGTTGAAGGATCTTCCGTGAAAAGCTCATACATTTATATTTACTAAGATTGAGTGGAATAAGATTAATATTGCACCACGTAGCGAAGCAATTTAAATCATTTTGTAGGGCAGATCTTTCCTCCAAAGAAGAGTAAGACTTGAAAAGTTTCACATCATCGGCATACATCAGAAGTTTTGAGTTACAAATAGCATAAGAAATGTCGTTTATAAACAGCAAAAACAGAGTCGTACCAAGATGGCTGCCTTGTGGAACTCCTGAAGATACGTTAATGATGTTGGAAAAAGCATTTTTAAAAACAACTCTTTGTGTTCTATTAGTGATATATGACGCAATCAATTTTAACAGAATAGGTTGAAAACCAAGAAGATCAAGTTTATGGATAAGTAACGCGTGATTGACCTTGTCGAAGGCTTTGCTGAAGTCAGTATAAATTACATCGGTATTAGCATTATTCCTAAAACCGTTAGAGACATGAGTTGTAAATTCTAGTAAGTTGGTGACAGTTGATTTACCTCTACAGAAACCATGCTGCGAACTTACTATTGATGAGGAAATGGAATGATTTTGACAATTGGTGACAATAGCCTCAAATAACTTTGGGATAGCCGAAAGCTTTGCTATACCGCGATAGTTTTCGATGGAAGATCTACTTCCAAATTTATGTAGAGGAATTATAAAAGATTCTTTCCACGCTTTTGGGAAAATTCCTGACTTCAAAGACAGATTAAATAGTGTGGATAATGGCTGGTTAATATACTCGGCGCATTTGTTTAAAAATATTGAAGGAATCATATCTGGGCCCTATTCCACAAAACAACTTATCAACTTTTCACTTTGCACTTTGCAAATTTTTCGTCAATTTTCAAAACTTTGTGTTCCACAGAATTGTAAAATTTGATAAGTTATAAGTTGATTTGAAAAGTGTAATTTGAAAAGTCTTTGCAGTTTTTGTACTCTCTTTTCGATTTCTGTTCCACGTACGTTCTCTTGTGCAAAGTGCAAAGCTACTACTGAAAAGTGAAACTTGCAAAGACTTTGCAAATAAATGCGCTCTTTCGTTCCTCAAAAACTGTAAATTCTATGTTTGCAAAGGCGAATTTGATAAGTGTGTCAAAAATTTGCAAGGTAAACGATCGCTTTGCAAATTCACATTTTTATTACTAGTGAAGTTTTTCAAAATGTTAAGACGTGAGTTTTTGTTCAACGTAGTGAAGACGCGGTTATAGGAAGAAATTATAGAGACCGCATTAATTTTTCAGGACTACAAAGCTTTAATTTTAATGAGTGCTTCCGTTTAAACCAAACACAAGTTGATTTCATTTTAAATAAAGTTGGTGAATATGAAAAAAAGCAAATATATGAAGTTCACTTAATGTTTATTTACAAAAATACTATATTATAATAATAATAAACAAAATAGCAAGTGATACCAATAAAATTATTTGCATGTATAGGCAATAAATTGTTTTACTTACGAATGTTCGACTATTCCATTGCCCAAACAACACTGAAATAAATTTTGGTATAAATTTTAAACTTTTTTGGTCGATATATAGGACACGACCGATAAATTCTTAAAATTTAAACTTTGAAGAGTTTAAAAGATTTTTAAACTTTTAAGGTTAAATTTTATTCCAAATTAAGATTTATTTTAAGACTTTCAAAAGTTTAAAATGTAAACCTTTTTATACTCAGCTGTACTAGTACACAGAGTATTATAGTTTTAATCACATAACGGTGGATTGCAACAGAATGAAATAATCGAGATAGATATACACTTCTATATATCAAAATGATCAGGGTGAAAAGAGAAATCGATTGAGCCATGTCCGTCCGTCCTTCCGTCCGTCTGTCAACACTCTAACTCGCGCAAAAATTGAGATATTTCGATGAAATTGGGAATGCAAGTTGGTATAGAGACTGGGGCGGTTGGTATTGAAAATGGGCGAAATCGGACCATGACCACGCCCACTTTTGCTATATAGAAAAAATCGGAAATTTGGTATCTCAGCTACTAATATAGCTGGAGCGATGAAATTTCACCCACGTATTGAGCTCAGTCCCTTATGAAGAAATTTGGTGAAATTTTGGAAAATGTGCGGTGCCACGCCCACTTATTAAGCGTCAAACATTGAAAGTTTTATATATCATAACTCAGAAACCATTGAAGATATATCGATGAAATTTGGTACGCGTGATTTACTTACTTAGGCAAACCTTTGGACAGAAAATTGTTAAAATCGGCTGACGGCCACGCCCACTTTTATATATGGGAACTATAGAGTGGCCTAATAAAAACATTTTAAGCCATAACTCTGTCAAATATAAATATCTATCACTGAACATGAGTCCAACTTTGGACATAAAACAAAAAAACACAAAAATTTTGGAAAATGGGCGTGGCACCGCACTCCTTTTAGAAGTAGGAATATACGAGATTTCTTAGCCTATAACTCAACAAATAATTGATATATAATGACGAAGCTTGATGTGTACACTTTTACTACTTGTGGTAATACATGTTCAAAATTTTAGCGAAATCGGTGTGACGACCACGCCCACTTTTATGTATGGGAACTATAGAGTGGCCTAATAAAAACATTTTAAGCGATATATAAAGATAATTCATTGAAATTTAAAGATAATTCATTGAAATTTTGTGGCATAAGTTCTACAATAGACCGGAAACAAAAAAATATAAAAATTTTGGAAAATGGGCGTGGCACCGCCTCATTTTATACAAAGGAATCTACGAGATTTCGGAGCCCATACCTCGACAAATAATTGAGATATTATGACGAAACTTGTTTTATACACTTTTACGACTCGTGTTAATAGACACGCAACAATTTATTGAAATCGGTTTATGACCACGCCTACTTTTTAACAGATATTTCTGGAACACTCTTTGGGAATGTGTAACGTGACATCTTTGTAACTATAAGTCATAAAGAAATGACATTTTGCACAAAGAATAAGATTCATATGGTTAGTTGGATGACTGATAAAAATTTTGAAAATGGGCGTGGCTACGCCATAAAGTATATCGTGTTTCCATCAAACGCAAACAAACAATGAAAGCATACAGCTGAGTATCTAATGTTCGATTCCACTCGAACTTAGGCTTCCTTGCTTATTTTGGTTTAAATTAAAAAAAATGTCTTCTCCCAAATCCTCTTCATGCTTTTCCCTATTGTATCTTCTTTCCTACCTTATTTTTCTCCTTTTCTTCCATATTGTTCTGCCCCCAACATCCCCTTCATCCTTTTCCATATTTCATCTTTTTCCTATCCTCCGTTTCTCCTTTTCTTCCTTCTTCATTTTATCTGTTTCCATAATTATTTTGTTTATTTTTTTCTCCATTCAAACAACGCCACACAGTCGTTCATTCAAATTGTCTAATAACTATAATAGGCGCGTCAGAATGAATACTTTTCCGGCAATCCAGCTCCGTTTAACTGACACATACTTCAATTTCATATATTTTTTACGGCAAAGTTGAAGTACTGAATGTGTCGATCGGCATTCAATTACATATAATTCCACTCTGCTGTCAGTTAAACGGATTGCTGGATTGACGGAAAAGTATTCATTCTGACGCCCCTATATGTGAGCCTTTTATATTGTTTATTTCTCGAAAAAGCAAGTTGGAATTTCAAATCAAAAATTAGAATTTTTTCATTGAAATAAAAACTTACGACCAATAAAAGTTTAAAATTTAAACCCTAAAAGTTTAAATGAGAAAAAATGTAAGATTTAAGCCAAAAAAGTATGAAATTTATTCCAAAAAATACTTAGAAGTATTTAAATTTTTGTAAGTTTTAATTTTAAACCAAAAAAGCATAACAAACTTTTAAACTTTCGAAGGTTCAAAATTTAACCCAAAAAAGTTTTAAATTTCTTTCAAACCAAATCAAATTTTTAAAAATATTCCAATATTTATAACAGTGAAGCTATCCCTCGCATAAATCCATGTTTTTTGGGCCGACGCCAGTTGCAGTGACTGGGATTTTTTTTAAAACTTCCTCCCAAGCTGCCTGCTTATCTAATTTATTAACCTTCAAAATGAAATATAAGCTTAAATATGTTCTAAATACTCACAATAATTTTATAGAAACATACTTACTTTATTGTTTCGAAAGCTAGCAAATTAAATTTCCTTTTTTTGTTCTTTAATTACATAGCTTTAGTACGGCTAATTTTTTCTCTATTTTTATTTTTCGGCTCATAAACACACAATGCAAAGTGAAAAGAATCAAAACAAATGCAAAGACGTGTCAATGCTTTGTGGAACACCTTCCACGCTCACTTTTCAATAGAACGCAAAGACTTTGCAGAGAGTGAAAAGTCTTTGCAAAAATATGTTCCGTTAGCAAAGACTTTGCAAAACTAAGCGCAACGCATAGTGAGATTTGCAAAGAATATTGTGGAACAGAAACACTTTTCACTTTGCAATAAAATCGATAGTGCAAAGTGCAAAGTGCAAAGTTGATAAGTTTCTTTGTGGAATAGGGCCCTGGTCCGTAGTTTATGGACTTCTTTATTGTTTTAAGCAAAAATAAAACCTCTTCGGGATCTATGAAAGGGCATTCAAATGTGTTATTCTGAAAAACTTGATACGGGTATTCATTAAAGCTAACATTAGTATTGGAATAATTTGATTCAAAGAAGAGGGCAAAAAGGTTCGCGACATCTTGGCTATCACTGGCATCACTATCACGATATCTCATAGATGATGGGAATCCCATTACTCTACGTTTCGAGTTTACAAAACCATAAAACGATTTCGGGTTGGAAAAAATGTTCTTTTTCATTTTAAATATATAAGACTTATAGCACTTTTTGTTCAGAAGTGAGTACTTATGACGCAGAACTGAGTATTTCATATAATCCTTTTGAGAACCAGTCTTCTTATATATTTTAAAGAAGCGCGATTTTTTATTTTTTAAAGCTCTTAACTCTCTAGTGGCCCAAAGATACAAAGGTTCATTATATTTGCGTTTATGTTTCGGTACGTATTTCTCAAAAAGGTTAAGAATCGGGTTATTGAAATGCAAAACATTTAGATCGACGTTTCCATTATAGTCTGGCCATACCAATCTTGAGAGTTCTTTATTAAGTTTATTATAGTTTGCTTTAGAAAAATTTTAACCAAAACTAGACTCAGAGTTAAACTCTTTTACGTTACCACCGTTATCGTTATTTATAATTTCGTAAACCAACTTTAAGGAGGATGGTAAACATCAACAGGTGATACCAGGGCATTAGCCCTGTTTACAGTATAATTGGATACATCATCTACAAAAATAATGTGAAGCATTTTCCCAAACTCGTTTCTAATAGTATTGATTTGATGTAGACAGAGGTCAGATATTTCTTCAATGAAAGTGGTATTGTTAATATTAGATGTAAGTGGCACAGTATTGTGATCAGCAATGCACCATGAAATGTGGGGAATTTGGCCGGACGGCCAAAAATACGTACTCAAAAGAGCATCAAAGTCACTTATAGGTACATCAATTTTAAACGAGGCAACATTTCGGTTGTAATTAAATTTAAATTTTTTAATAAACAGATTATCAGTTTTAAGTATAGATGAAATGAAAAATTTCAAGTCTTCTTCGGTGGTATCGATGTCGAATCTCGACACGAAAATTGATTTTATAGGAGGCACAACAACCAGCTCTTTAGGTGGGAAAACAACCGGTTCCTTCACTGCGGATTGTAATCCGAGAGAAGGACCATTCACTTTGGGATTTTTTCGGGATGTTGCTTTTGTTGATGATTTAGGTTTATCATCTGCAGGTCTCGGTGAAGCCAAGTCAATCAGCTCCACCGTATTCTGCACATGATCGACCTGAAGATTTTTACGGGCCACTTCATTGTCTGGTGCAACGGATAAAAGGGGATTATTTTGGTTATCAGTATCTAAACACTTGAAGGATTTAAACATACCCTCATAGTACTAAATTTCTCAGTTAGAGCAGTCAACTCTCTACCAATTTCAGAAAAGCCGTTCCTGGTTTGACGAAATAATTTGAAGAGATCAATTTCCGTTGATCTGCATTTCGAACAAGACCAGCGAACGCCCTTTTTGTCATCGATGGCGTCCAGAACTCTCCCTGTCAAACTGGCACATTTCATATGAGCAAGCCCATCGCAGAGCCAGCAAGTCACGAAGCGTTCGGAGTCGCTTTTCAATGAGCAGTTACTATACATGCAAGACATATTAAAAATAAAAAGTTGAAAATTAAATTAAACAATAGTAAAAACAAAAAAAATATAAACAAAATTAGCAAATACTATGAATGTATGGATTGTGTCTAAATAAGCAGTGAAAGGTTAAATATAAGGCAAAAAGTTTGAATATCAATAAGGTAGTTTTACAGTTTTAGAGAAACTGGAGCGAGCAGTTTAAAGTACACTTGAGACGCTTAATAAACACGGCAAACAGCTGTGACAAAAAAGGAAAAAGAAGAGAATGAGAGGATGAATAGAAATGCGCAAAGCAAATGTAAATAAAAACAAGCAAAGTAAATGAGTGCGCGCCAAAATTAATTAAATGACAAAATTAGCCACTCAACTGCAACAACAACACTATGCAAAATTGCCTCGGCAACACAATTGATTTAATTAATAAAATAAATGCGAATAATATTATATTGCGACAGTTAAATTAGTTAATTTAATTTTAGCACACTATTTAAGCACTTTATTTTCATAAACAACGCAAGAAATATTTTTAATATAATTTTTTTAAACCACTAAAGCACAGAGCAAATTATTATACGTCTACACAGCTTAACGTTTGCCATATATTGAAGAAAAGAAAACTTAGGAGAGACTGGCAAAGGCTCCGTTATCCATTTCTGAAATACGAATTAAACAAATGCACAAAAGAACTTCAAGAACTATTGGAGACTAGCAGGGAAACAGATTTTCTAAATAGATTGATATCACTATCACCCACACCTGCAACAGAATACTCCCTGTGGCGCGCACTTAATAATTTCAAAAGCCCAGTCCTGCAGGACCCTCCATTACGGTTGCATAATGGCGACTTTGCTCGAAGCGACCAAGAGAAAGGAATCGCATTTGCAAGTCATCTTTCAACTGTATTTACATCTCATCAAGGCAACAACATCCCCCTTGAAACTGTTTCGCCCTTACCAGCAGTTGCACTTCGATTCCATATAAACGACTTGATCAATGTTATTTCTAATGACATTCAGAAAAACAAGGCACCTGGGTATGACAGGATAACGGGCGAAATGATAAAACAGCTCCCTCCAGTTGGAACTAAGTTATTACTATATATTTTCAACAGTCTCCCAAACCTATGCCACTTTCCTGAAACGTGGAAACTATCCGAAATAATAATGATTCCCAAACCAGGCAAAAACCAGACAGTGGTGAACTCTTATAAACCAATAAGCCTAATCTCAATTTTTTCCAAAATATTTGAAAAATTGTTGCCAAGTCACCAATTTGGCTTTAGAGAGAAACATGGTACGGTAGAGCAAGTGCATAGAATCGTATCAAACATACGGTCCGCTTTTGAAACCCAACGATATTGCACTGCAGTATTCTTAGATGTGGCACAGGCCTTCGATAAAGTATGGCTGGAAGGGCTATTCTACAAACTAAGACGCACACTTCCATATAACATTTGCGCGATTCTAGAATGCTTTCTAACTGAAAGAAAATTCCGAGTTAGGCAAAAAAGCTATACCACAGGAAGTTACTATATATCTGCAGGAGTCCCACAAGGAAGTGTTTTAGGTCCCATTATGTGGATTGTAATGGAGGGAAAATTGAAATTTAAGCGAAACAAAGCTGACGGCGGTGATAGCTCAATGGGATAGACATGTGACTACCAATCGAACGACTTAAGTTAGATTCTCGGTTGAGGCCGCTGAAGAAGTCTGATGAGGGGATGTGGTGGTCTCCGAAATGGATCCATAACTTCTACCAAAAAACACACAATCGCACCAACATACTAGGTAGCAAAGGCAGAGTGTCATTAAGCTACTGTTGTTGGTATGTGGATTGTAATGGAGGGAAAATTGAAATTTAAGCGAAACAAAGCTGACGGCGGTGGTAGCTCAATGGGATAGACATGTGACTACCAATCGAACGACTTAAGTTAGATTCTCGGTTGAGGCCGCTTGAAGAAGTCTGATGAGGGGATGTGGTGGTCTCCGAAATGGATCCATAACTTCTACCAAAAAAATTTTTTCAATTTTTCTTCATTAAAAAATGGCCAATAGCTCATTTAAATTCACATAAAAAATAATTATTAGAATTAAAACGGCCATATAAATACAAACGTAGATATATCTTTATGTTTGACAGAGATATCGCTTAAAATGTTTTTATTAGGCCACTTTTTAGTTCCCATATATAAATTTTTTTTCGGATATAGTTTTTATTGTATCATTCATAGAGAATATGACAATTTTTATAGAATCTTAACCTAGAATACAATGACCTTATTCGTTGCCACTGCTTCAAATAACATATGGATGAAAATTTTATTTGATATAAAATAAATACTTATGAATACATTTATTATGTGTATGTGAATGTTTTTGTTTTTACTAAGAGTATGTACGTTATTTTATTTTATATTCGTTCATTATGTTATTCATTTTCATTATATATGTATTTATGCCGTCGGAATGGAATGGAATGGAATGGAATTCCAAGCAGCTGATTGTATAGTATTAAAAGTTCATACGGCTTGACAGGACAGGCTCATCGATGACACAATCATGTGTTGCATTAGTAAGTGCTGTTGCAGCTTTCGGAATGGAAGGAATTCCAATAAGCTGCGTGTATGAACTTAGGAATTTTTACGGCCTAATGGGATAGGCTCGTCCGGAACACAGTCATACATAAGTTATACATGTGTATTAGTAAATGCTGTTGTAGCTTTCTGAATGGAAGGAATTTCAGTAAGCCGCTTTTTGAAATTTAGAGGTTTTACGGCCTAATAGGATAGGCTATACGAGGTTTTAATTTTAGTGGCTCTAGCCTTGGTCACAATTTAGCTGGATATCCTTTCTCTTTAACCGCCTGGGGTATCCCTGTTCTAACAGGCTTTTAGCCAGTATGTTTGGATGATTGCCTAGTCTTGTGGCGTAGTTGGTTTGTATATTTTTTACTTCTTCAACAACTGTGTTAATCTTTAGATCCCTATGTATAGCGGAATTTTTCACGTACCAAGGCGCCCGGCATATTGATCTTAATATCTTAGATTGTAGCCTTTGTATTCTTTCTAGACTGGATTTGGATACTGAACTCCAAAGCTGTATTCCATATATCCAGGATGGTTTTATCACCATATTAAATAAAAGTATTTTGTTGTCTAGGTTTAATTTAGATTTTGGACCAATGATCCATTGTAGATTGCTTATTTTCAGCTTTGCTTGCCTTAACTTATTATCAATATGATATTTCCAAATAAGCCTTCTGTCTAAGGAACACCAAGGTAGGCGACGTAATCTTTTTGGGTTACTATTTTGCCATTAATTGAGACAGAGGGGCAGGTATCTTTTTTTTAGAGTAAAAGTGACTTGTACACACTTAGATTCGTTGACTTTAATTCTCCAATCTGAAAGCCATTGTTCTACAATTCTTAGATGGCTTTGCAACCGTCTGGCAGCCGTTGAGGGATTTGAGTGCACACTGAGTATTGCTGTGTCATCCGCAAATGTTGAAGTAAGGAGGTTTTCATTAGTGGGCAAGTCACTTGTGAATATTAAATATAGAATGGTTACAAAACACTACCTTGTGGAACTCCGGCGAAGATTGGATAGATTTTAGTGGTATAACTTTTTTGCCTTACTGAAACTTTCTTCCCGTTAGAAAGTTCTCTAAAATAAGGCATATATTGTACGGAAGTGTACGTCTTATTTTAAATAATAGTCCTTCTAGCCATGCCTTGTCGAAAGCTTGTGCTACGTCTAGGAACAGTGCAGTGCAATACTTTTTGGTGTCAAAAGCCGACCGTATTTGAGTTACTATTCTATGCACTTGCTCCATCGTACCGTGTTTCTCCCTAAAACCAAATTGGTGACTTGGTATTGTCCAGCGTGTGTCTAGGATGGGCTGCATTTTTTTCAGCAACAACTTTTCGAATAGTTTGGAAAATATTGAAATTAAGCTAATTGGCCTGTAAGAGTTTAACAGGGTTGGGTTTTTCCCTGATTTTTGAATCATAATGATTTCGGAAAGTTTCCAAGATTCAGGAAAGTAGTTTAGTCGCAGGAGGCTATTGAAAACGTATAATAATAACTTGGTAGCAACTGGAGGGAGTTGTTTTACCATTTCACCGGTTATTCTGTCGTGTCCGGGTGCCTTATTTTTCTGGATGTCGTTACAGATAACATTATTCACGTCATTTATGTTGAATTGGAGAGAGACTGTTGGTAAGCGAAGGGCAGGTTCTGGGAGGAAATTGCTCCCTGGATTAGGAGTAAATACCCGCGAAAGGTGGGCTGCAAATGCGGTTCCTTTTTCCTGGTCGCTTCTAGCAAAGTCACCGTTTTCGATTCGTACTGGAGGATCCTGCAAAACTGGCCTTTTGAAAGTTTTCAGTGACCGCCACAATGAGTAGTCTGTAGAAGATGTGGCTGTCAAGGATTTAATTCTGTTTTGGAAATCTGCTTCTTTTTTGTCCTGCAATAGCATCTGGAGCTCTTTCGTGCATTTTTTTAGTTCGTATTTCAAAGTTGGCGAGCGTAACCTCTGCCAGTCTTTCCTAATTTGCCTTTTCTTGTGAATGAGATCGGTGATATCGTTTTCTTTGAAATAATTAGGGACACTCCTCTGGGTAGTTTTAGGCTGTAGGTGCTTGATAATTTTGCTGCTACTTGAAGGACATTTGTGAAGTCAGTAATCGCAGAGTCTACTTCGGCTGCTGATTTAAGGCTTGTATTTAAGTTGGTATGAGAACTGATAAATTTTTTTGTACTTAAGCAAGTTTGTAAATTTATTGGTTAAGCTCGAATTCAATTCGTTGAAAGATGGGATTATATCAATAGTGGTAACACAAGGAGAGTGATCAGATGATAGATCGAAAGCCGATTTTATCTTAATTAATTCTCTTTCGATTCCACGAGTTACACCAAAATCTATTAGGTCGGGAGTTTTGCTTCTATCAGTAGGCCAATATGTTGGCTGACCAGTGGAAATAATGTCTAGGTCACTGCTTAAAATTGCTTTGAATAGGTTTCCTCCCTTTGGTGTTATTAGTCTGGAACCCCAAAATGTATGTTTAGCGTTATAATCGCCCGCTGCAAGAAACCGTGGGCCCAACTTGTTAAAGAATTCAGTAAATTGGGATTCTGTTATATTGAAACGGGGAGGACAGTATATTGCAGTTACAGTGAGCCCACCAGAGCTATCTTCTACGTGCACTGATGTTGAGTGTATATAATTCCTGCAATAATCTCCCAGTAGATGATACTTAATCCGTTTTCTAATAAGTATTCCGGTTCCACCTCTAGCTTTACCTTCGGTGTGCTTGGTGTCGTAGAACGCAAAACCTTCAATACTAAAATTATTAAAGGCCGTCAAATGAGTTTCAGAGATTAGCATTATGTCTATCTGCTGTCTTTCTAGAAATGTTTGGAGTTCGTTCTGGTGTTGGCTTAGGCCGTTAGCATTCCAAAAACCTATATTGAGTGAGGTCATGGTCTTGTTAAGATTGTTTGTAATAGGAGGTTTTGGTTTCTAATTAATTCTTGCATCATATTTTGCATTGATTTCATGTGATCTTGCATCATTTGCACAAAACTGTTTGAAGTTTTTTCCAAGTTTGTAGATGGAGTGGGAGTCTCCTGCGTTTCAGGCTCCGCTATACCTTTGAGGGCTTGGGAATATGTCCTGAAATGGTTCTGACGAACATTATTATTGACCGTATTTGGAACATTTTGGGGTTTTGGAACTAGTTGGGGCTTTGGAGTCAAGGCGGCGCTAGTGGTTTTCTTAGTACCCTTTTCCTTTAAGGAGGTATACACCGGGCAGCCCCTGTAATTTGCCATGTGATTTTCTCCGCAATTGCTACATTTCTTTAATTGTGAGTTGTCTCTCGGTTACACACAATCTTTGGAGGTATGTAAATCCCCACAGATAACGCAAACACTAGGCAGGGTACAGTACCGCTTAGTGTGCTCAAACTCCTGGCAGTTGTGGCATTGTACAGGGCCCACCCGTTTGTGTGGTTCTTCCACCGAGATACGACGGTGCAGAAGGTACCGTAAGTTGTATATGGGATGTAAATCTCCCTTCTTTAAGAGCTGGAACTCTGGATCTATTTCTACTCGAAACATTGGCTGTGGTATGTTCGATTTGTTTTTTATATTATGTACATATCATACTTTAAACCCTTCTTCTTTTAGAGCATTCTCAATTTCAGTTGGACTTACGGAACTTTCTATTCCTTTCAACACAACAGACAAGCGGCGGTTACTCTTCAGCTGGAATGTATAGAAAGACATCTTGTTTTTTTCAAAGTCGTTGGTTACTTTACGGAAGTATTCCTCGCCGTACGTTTGGATTTTGACTTCCTGGATATTTCCCTTTTTATACCTTTCATGAGAATGAAATGGTATTATAACTTAGTGCCAAAAAATTTTTGTCGAAAGTACCAGAAGGAAGCGTGGGGGACCCACCAAAATATATACCGATATGATCAGAATCACGAGCTGAGTCGATTAAGCCATGTCCGTCTGTCCGTCTGTCCGTCCGTCCGTCTGTGTGAACGCAAACTAGTCCCTCAGTTTTTGAGATATCTGAATGAAATTCGGAATACAGGTATGTTGTTATATGCAGCTGATCATTTGTCGGAACCGGCCGAATCGGACCACTATAACATAAAGAAAACAACCGATTATTCAGATATACATGAAATTTTTGGAAGTAATTTGTGCATAACTTCCCCATTTAAACAGCTAAGGACATGAAACTTTGAGGTAGACGTGCCCATTTTGGCCCAAACAAGGTAACCGAAAATTGTCTAGATCGGACCACTATAACATATAGTTCCACAACATCCGATTATTCAGATATACACATTTTGGTGTATAACTCCCCCATTTTAACAGTTAACGGCGTGAAATTTTGAAGTATTTGTACCCATATGGGCCCAAACAGGGTTACCGAAAATTGTCAAGATCGGACCACTATAACATATAGCTCCCATACAACCGATTGTTCAGATATGGACATTTTGGTGTATAACTCCTCCATTTTAACAGCTAACGGCGTGAAATTTTGAAGTATTTGTACCCATATGGGCCCAAACGGGATTACCGAAAATTGTCAAGATCGGACCACTATAACATATAGCTCCCATACAACCGATTGTTCAGATATGCACATTTTGGTGTATAACTCCTCCATTTTAACAGCTAACGGTGTGAAATTTTGAAGTATTTGTACACATATGGGCCCAAACGGGATTACCGAAAATTGTTAAGATCGGACCACTATAACATATAGCTTCCCTACAACCGATTGTTCAGATATGGACATTTTGGTGTATAACTCCTCCATTTTAACAGCTAACGGCGTGAAATTTTGAAGTATTTGTACCCATATGGGCCCAAACGGGATTACCGAAAATTGTCAAGATCGGACCACTATAACATATAGCTCCCATACAACCGATTGTTCAGATATGCACATTTTGGTGTATAACTCCTCCATTTAAATAGTAAAGACACCATTTTTTCTAATAAATCTTTCCATAAATAACCCACAGAATTAAAATTATAAATTAAACTTAATCCGGCTATGTACATACATAGGTAACTTTTCATTTCCCCACTCATGAAAGGTATGAAGTCTTCGGTACGGCCGAAGACAGCCGCGCTTTTACTTGTTTCTAATAAATCTTTCCATAAATAACCCACAGAATTAAAATTATAAATTAAACTTAATCCGGCTATGTACATACATAGGTAACTTTTCATTTCCCCACTCATGAAAGGTATGAAGTCTTCGGTACGGCCGAAGACAGCCGCGCTTTTACTTGTTTTTATTTCATAATTGTAGAAATTTCACATTTGTACCAGATCGTGCTATTTTTTCAACTTTGTGGGGCTGAGGGCACCTCTCAACATGCGAGTAGGTCAATAAAATTTTAAAGGCTTATTACTGGGCTAGAAAGGTGCCGTTCTGGCTTTGGAACAAATTGAATTTCCAAAAAAAAATTTTCACTCCACCTTAATATATAAGAGTATATCAAAACGATCAGGATGAAAAAAATGATTAAATCATGTCCGTCCGTCCGGCCGTATACACTCTAACTTGCGCAAAAATAGAAATATTTTAATGAAATTTGGTACATAGATTAATGGGAACAGAGAAAATTGGGATTGAAAATAAGGCATATGTGTGTATTTCGAAAAGCACGTAAAACATGATAATTCAATCACTAATAAAGCCCGAGTGATGAAATTACGTTATGCAGTTATGAGGAAGCGTGCTGAAATTTTGAAAAATGGGCCAAGAGGAGCAAGTTTTCAAAGATTTATAAGTCAAAACTCAGGAACTGTAGCAGATAAATCGATTAAGCCAAGGCAAACGTGTGGAAAAAATTACCCAAGTCGGCAAGAACCACATACGCACATAAAAATATATATAAAATATATAAAAATATATTGCATATACCTATATAGCAATAATAAAAACATTTTATGCGATATCTTTGTCAAACATATATCTAGGTAATTCATTTAAAGTTCCATAAGGTCCACCAAATAAATTGTCGTTTTCGATTCGCCATCACACAAGCGAGGTCGGATCGAACAAAAATGTTTGAACCCATAATGAGTAGTAGCCATACTCGCTAACTGGTCGATAAAAATTTCCCTCTGCTCGCTAGCATTCACATATAAATTTGACAGAAGGAAATTTATAGCCAGCAGAGAAATTGTGAATCGAAAGCGGCTAATAATAAGTTTTTTTAAATGGGCGTGACAGCACAAACCATACCAACTGGCGCCACGTATGTTTTGTTATTTTTTGCGCAAGATGCGCACGGGTCCGGCTAGTTTACTTTATTTTATTTAGTATTAATTAATCTAATATATTGTTTATAATTTAGAGTGCGACAGATCTCTGGTTGAGTTCTACACTCTTGGAATAGTGAAGATTTCTGCACGCGGATGTTCGTGCAGCGCCACCTACCGGCCAATAGTTGAACTAAATATCGGTAGTACGAATGGCAGCGCCACTTGCTTTCCTGCACAGCTGATTTGAGAAAATCTATGCGAGTAAAAGGAGACAAAAAACAAGTAAAAGCGCGGCTGTCTTCGGCCGTACCGAAGACTTCATACCTTTCATGAGTGGGGAAATGAAAAGTTACCTATGTATGTACATAGCCGGATTAAGTTTAATTTATAATTTTAATTCTGTGGGTTCATTTATGGAAAGATTTATTAGAAAAAATGGTGTCTTGGCTATTTAAATGGAGGAGATACACACCAAAATGTCCATATCTGAACAATCGGATGTATGGGAGCTATATGTTATAGTGGTCCGATCTTGACAATTTTCGGTAATCCCGTTTGGGCCAATATGGGTACAAATGCTTCAAAATTTCACACCGTTAGCTGTTAAAATGGAGGAGTTATACACCAAAATGTCCATATCTGAACAATCGGTTGTATGGGAGCTATATGTTATAGTGGTCCGATCTTAACAATTTTCGGTAATCCCGTTTGGGCCCATATGTGTACAAATACTTCAAAATTTCACACCGTTAGCTGTTAAAATGGAGGAGTTATACACCAAAATGTGCATATCTGAACAATCGGTTGTATGGGAGCTATATGTTATAGTGGTCCGATCTTGACAATTTTCGGTAATCCCGTTTGGGCCCATATGGGTACAAATACTTCAAAATTTCACGCCGTTAGCTGTTAAAATGGAGGAGTTATACACCAAAATGTCCATATCTGAACAATCGGTTGTAGGGGAGCTATATGTTATAGTGGTCCGATCTTGACAATTTTCAGTAACCCTGTTTGGGCCCATATGGGTACAAATACTTCAAAAGTTCACGCCGTTAGCTGCTAAAGTGGAGGAGTTATACACCAAAATGTGTATATCTGAACAATCGGTTGTAGGGGAGCTATAGGTTATAGTGGTCCGATCTTAACAATTTTCGGCAATCTCGTTTGGGTCCATATGGGTACAAATACTTCAAAATTTCAGGCCATTAGCTGTTAAAATGGAGGAGTTATACACCAAAATGTGTATATCTGAATAATCGGATGTTGTGGAACTATATGTTATAGTGGTCCGATCTTGACAATTTTCGGTAACCTTGTTTGGGCCAAAATGGGCACGTCTATTTCAAAGTTTCATGTCCTTAGCTGTATAAATGGGGAAGTTATGCACAAATTACATCAAAAAATTTCATGTATATCTGAATAATCGGTTGTTTTCTATATGTTATAGTGGTCCGATTCGGCCGGTTCCGACAAATGATCAGCTGCATATAACAACATACCTGTATTCCGAATTTCATTCAGATATCTCAAAAACTGAGGGACTAGTTTGCGTTCACACAGACGGACGGACGGACAGACGGACAGACGGACAGACGGACATGGCTTAATCGACTCAGCTCGTGATTCTGACCATATCGGTATATATTTTGGTGGGTCCCCCACGCTTCCTTCTGGTACTTTCGACAAAAATTTTTTGGCACAAAGTTATAATACCATTTCATTCTCATGAAAGGTATAACAATTGTTGTTGCTTATTACACGCACTTATTTATGTACATGCATACATATGTAAATATGTAAATACATACATACACATGTACAAATGTAATTTTGCAAGTATAATTTAAGTATTTTTCGATACTTAACTTTCAAGTTTTTATATTTCTCTACACAGGAGGCACAGCCACTATGTGTTTTTGAAAAACACAACTTTTCAAAGTCTTGCAACTATCTAAAAAATCAAATTATATAGCACCGAATAAAAAATCACTTCTGCGTACTAACAGGGTTGCCGTAATCTGTATATATATTATATAATGTATAATAAACATGAAAAATTGCATTACCTGATTTCCATGATTTCCATTCCACCAGATCGCACGCATACCGGCGTACCATTTAGTAAAATTACATACCTACATGCATACATATGTACATATTTCATATCCCCGCAAAAAATGCGATTAATCCGGGACGTGTCCGGGATCAATCGCAAGGGAGCATACGACTAATACAATTTTACATCCCTTTATATGGAGTGAATTGATCGCATTTGTTCGAGCATGTCCTATTAAGAGACTAATTGTTCAACTTGTATACCCGAACGGGTACCAATGTAGATCAATCGCTTTCATCCCGAACGGGTACAAATGTAGATCAATCGATTTCATCCCGAACGGGTACAAATCTAGATCAATCGCTTTCATCCCGAACGGGTACAAATGTAGATCAATCGCTTACATCCCGAACGGGTACAAATGTAGATCAATCGCTTCCAGCACGAACGGGTACAAATGTAGATTTTTCCAAGTTCGCCAAGGCAATTTTTAATAACAATCTTTAAAAAATTGTAAATGTTCATGCATATATAAATAAAGATTATATAATGTTTTACTTTTGAAAAAAAAATCTCAATAAATAAATAAAAAAATTTTAAGTTTTGAGTATGCATTATATGAGCGTAATGTAAAGGATTTTTTCATAGAATATTTTAGGCAACATTTTGTTAAAACTATTATACATCATTGTTATTAAAAGAAAGGGTGTTCAATTTATTTTACCGGTTGTTCTACAATTTTTTAAATACATTGCATATTTTTGTAAAATTTCTACATTTAAGGAATCTAGATTTGTACCCGTTCGGAATGAAAGCGATTAATCTACATTAATACCCGTTCGGGATGAAAGCGACTAATCTACATTTATACCCGTTAGGGAACAATTGGTCTACAATTAGTCTACATTTATACCCGTTCGGGAACAATTGGTCTACAATTAGTCTACATTTATACCCGTACGGGAACAATTGGGGACTAATTGTGGACCAATTGTTTTCGAAAGAGATCAATCCGGGACAAATATCTTTCGGTATTAATCGCACATTTTTTTGCAGGGATGTTCATCCTCAATGGAGTGGCACATGTACGTGCGTACGACACATACATGCACAAAGGACTTTTATTTTTTCTCTGCCCAAAATATCCGTCCTTTCGCGACCGAAATTTTTCGCTGCTCAACGATAACCGTCACTGTCCAACAGTGACGGAAAAAAATTGAAAATAAAGGTTTCCCACTGACGGAAACAGCTAGTCTGTAAACAATAACTGTTATCGGCGTTGCTCAACTGTTATGCTTTTGTGTTTACATGAAACTGTTATTTTGGGACACTTAAAAAAACTTAACAGTTATGTTGGACTCTCGTACTGGCAGAGCTTTTGAATATTCAAATAAACAGTGTCGAGGACTGTTCAGCGTTCTACGATCAAATAGAGACTAACACTCAGCTACCAAAAAGGGCAGCTTCATTGGAAAAGTATGAGTAGGATACTAGAAGTCAAGAAAAATGATTGCCTTTGTACCTTCTATGTATTATTTTGTCGTGTTTTTGAAACTAAAAAACAGTACCTTTATTTAATTTAATTAATTTGTTTTTTGTTTATCATAAGTGAATTGTTTTTTAAATGTGATAAAAGCCGCTTTCGATTCATAATTTCTCTGCTGGCTATAAATTTTCCTCTGTCAAATCTATATGTGAATGATAGCGAGCAGAGGGAAATTTTTATCGACTAGTTAGCGAGTATGGCTACTACTCATTATGGGCTTAAACATTTTTGTTCGATTCGACCTCGCTTGTCTGATGGCGAATCGAAAACGCCAAAATTTACATATATACATATATGTAACTTGCAATTTTTAGACTGCTAAATATAATGAATTTTATGCTTTTCTAATTTTAGGCTGTTTTCATTTCGCTTTAGTGAGGCATTGGGGTGAAAAAATTATGGCAAGCCTAGCTCTAGTGTACACTAGTAGCAGCACAGTCAGCAATTCAAACCCTGTTTAAAACCAATACAGTCCACAAAAAACGCAATCAATAATTCAACACACTGAGCGAAGGAAAAGGATTTCAAGATTCCGAACGATCTCATCCTTTATTTACATTACATATATATATCACTAGCAGCACTCATCAGCAATAACACACATCCATTGTAAGAACATAACATCCAGCCACATCAACAATATCCGCAAAAACAACATCCAGCCACATCAACAATATCGGTAAAATTACATTCAGCTACATCAACATGGCACAATTTGCACAAACAAAAACCATAACACAAAGACCGGCATTTTTAAACTCTAAGAGCCTATACACACTTGCGATTCAATCGATTTAGTCGAATTGGGCTGTTGTATGCAAATCCAACTGTTTCAGTTGTTCGACTAATTGAATGTAGTGTGAATGCTTCCATACATTCCCATGCAAATCAACATTCGACTAAATCGATTGAGTCGCAAGTGTGTATAGGCTCTAAAACAAAAAAAATTCAAGGGTAAGTGGTTTTCTTCTGCACTAGAATTGTGATAACAGTGAAAAAATTTTATAAAAACTACATCGCGAAACAAGCAAAATTATTTGTGACAATATTAATTATTGAATAGGGCGCGAGTGGATTGTGTAACATAGAAATTTTTCTTTTGTGTATATACACTCACTTTGCTTGCGCATGTTAGTTACACCAACAAAAACACTGCGTTTTATTCTATACCTTCGGGTTGCAAATTATCTTAACGAAAACTTAATTTTTTTAAATTCACTCGCCTCAACTGCGTTTAGCTATTGAATTCAATGGCTACGTTCAGAAGGCGCAACCGTGGCACAACAGTTGCGCAACTGTTGTGTTTTATCTTCTGAACGCAACGTTGAGAATTTCTGATCAACACAACATGTTGTGATTTTGGAGACTTTTTCCATCATAAATTTTTTTCACTCACAACATGTTGAGCATACGATTTTGACATATGTACAAAAATATAAATAGTGTTTATGAATTTTGGAATGTAATAAAAATGTTTCAAAGCCGCGAAATTAATGGCAATTACGTTGGGGATAATTAAAATACTAATTTGTTTATTTAACCTTACGATTACCAGAGATTTTTATGTACGAGGTTTACCAATTCCCACCCGGGTGACCCATATACCTTTTCTTGCATTCCGGGCGCTTTAGCGTGCTTTAACTTTTTATTGCCCAAACAAATTTATTACTATTGTAAAATGTAAGCCTGTCAATGATTAAAAATATTTAATTTAACTATATTTGGTGAAATTAAGCCAACAAAAACAACAAATACCCAGTAATGAGTACATATAAAGTAAAAAATTATAAATGTTGAATCCTAAGGCATAAGTTAAGTGAATAATGCGATTACGGCGTTGAAGCGTTCAAATCCAAAATACCATTATTCAAAAAAAAAAAACGATCAAAACATGCCGAGCGAGTTGTCAAGGACTTTGTTGACCCGTAAAAGGATTCCCGCAGAAATATCGCCATATATACCTTTTTTACTAAATTATCATTAGCCGAAGATTAGTGTGATGATGTTTACGGTGAGAAGAATAAACAAAAATAAAATATGTGTATGTGTGTATGTACATATTATATTCTAAATGAATTCAACCCGTCAGGAGCATGAGAGGAGAATTTATCTAGCTTTGGCATTATCTTTTAATGCTGTAGATCAGACATCGGCACTTTGATCCATATGAGTAAATAAGAAACATCACAAAAATTTTAACCAATGTAGCGGAAACCGCTCTGTGCTCCTCAACACAATATCTTTCACAATTTTGCCGACCTTGCTTCTAGAAGTAGCAACACTTGCTGCATTTATAATATACGGAGGAAATCAACCAGGTAATATCAAGGTTCTTCAGTCACAGGCTTTCTCAGAAAGCTCTGTCATATCTAAATTATGCTGAAGTTCATTAGGCATAATATTACTTGAAGATTCTACATAAAATCGGCAATTGTATGTATCTTAGGAACTATTTACTAAAAAGAATGAATTTATCAATGCCATTCCTTATTTCTAATAAAAAGGACAACCTTCCAGCAGGTTGATGAGAGTAAAGATGAAAGAAAAATTTTATAAGTGTTTTAATATGAAATTTATACCAAACACTAGTCAAATATGCATAAAATGCAATAAACCCATTTGCGATGAACAAAGTATCAGCCAAACAAAATGCATAAGTTGTTGTATAGATCCTTCGGCATTTCGCTTGGCTTGAAATAAATTTATAAACTTTATAAAAGCAATCAAAATATAGTTAAACAATAAATTTATAAAGTTATAGCAACAAAAATATGTGCATATACACGTCTTTTCATAGGAAAGTGTACTAGGTCACCCGGGTGGGTATTGGTAAACTACGTACATAAAAAGTCAAAATCGCAAAAAAAGCATATTCGAGATGAAAAAAAAGTTCAAACTTGTTATTATCTGAAAGAAT
Organism: Urophora cardui; assembly: GCA_960531455.1. Classification (NCBI taxonomy): domain Eukaryota; kingdom Metazoa; phylum Arthropoda; class Insecta; order Diptera; family Tephritidae; genus Urophora; species Urophora cardui. The sequence continues at coordinate 17,658,533 of OY482675.1, read as the reverse complement.
TCGAAAAAATGATCAGTGAGTAAAAAGCATTTTAATATCGGTCCAATAGTTGCTGAGTAATCGCAAAAAGAAAACGCAAAAGGTCACCCGGGTGGGTATTGGTAAACCTAAGGTTAATGTATCAGCTCGTTCAGAAGGCGAAAATTGTATCACTTTCCGATTACTGATATCTACACAACAGTTGTGCTTCACCGTTGCGCCTTCTGAATGTACCCAATGGGTACCCCCAACAATTAAAAATTGAAATAAATAAAATTTCGTGCTGTGCGCTAAACATTGTTCTAGTTAAACAAATCAAGTTTTTATTATCAAACTTCCGGGTCAGCGTGGCAAATTTTTGTGGTTAAAATACCTAATTCGCGATACCTTAGGATACATTAAATCTCGATTCTGGTTTCTATCTGTCTCCACAAAGTGGTATTCTGACATTTCCACTGCATCACATAAAAAAAAACTATAATACTCTGTGTACTAGTACAGCTGAGTATAAAAAACACTCACTCTGCGTTCTAGAGGAGTGTGAAACGCAAACGGCCACTCCACAGCACGCCGTAAGGAGGAGTTTCCTCACTCACTCACACATACTCGGAGTGTCTTCCTACTATTTGGACACAGATAGATTTCTAAGTAGGTATGTATTGGATTTATTGAGCAAAAACAAGAGTACGAATGCTGAAACTGATCGAGATTGTACTCGATCAGTTTCAGCATTCGTACTCTTGTTTTTGCTCAATAAATCCAATACATACCTACTTAGAAATCTATCTGTGTCCAAATAGTAGGAAGACACTCCGAGTATGTGTGAGTGAGTGAGGAAACTCCTCCTTACGGCGTGCTGTGGAGTGGCCGTTTGCGTTTCACACTCCTCTAGAACGCAGAGTGAGTGTTTTTTATACTCAGCTGTACTAGTACACAGAGTATTATAGTTTTAATCACATAACGGTGGATTGTAACAGAGTGAAATAATCGAGATAGATATAGACTTATATATATCAAAATGATCAGGGTGAAAAGAGAAATCGATTTAGCCATGTCCGTCCGTCCGTCCGTCCGTCTGTCCGTCCGTCCGCCTGTAAACACTCTAACTCGCGCAAAAATTGAGATATTTTGATGAAATTTGAAATGCAAGTTGGTATCGAGACTGGGACGGTTGGTATTGAAAATGGGCGAAATCGGACCATGACCACGCCCACTTTTCCTATATAGAAATAATCGGAAATTTGGTATCTCAGTCACTAATATAGCTGGAGCGATGAAATTTTACCCACGTGTTGAGCTCAGGCCCCTAGGAAGAAATTTGATGAAATTTTGGAAAATGGGAGGTGCCACGCCCACTTATTAAGGGTCAAACCTTGAAAGTTTTATATGTCATAACTCAGAAACCATTGAAGATATATCGACAAAATTTGGTACGCGTGATTTACTTACTTAGGCATACGTTTGGACGGAAAATAGTTAAAATCGGTTGACGGCCACGCCCACTTTTATATATGTATATTACAAAGTGACCTAATAAAAACATTTTAAGCGATATCTCTGTCAAATATAAAGATCTATCATTGAAATTTTGTCGCGTAAGTCCAACTGCGGACATAAAACGAAAAACACAAAAATTTTGGAAAATGGGCGGTGCCACGCCCACTTATTAAGGGGCAAACATTGAAAGTTTTATGAGTCATAAATCAGAAACCGTTGAAGATATATCGATGAAATTTGGTACGCGTGATATACTTACTTAGCCAAATATTTGGACGAAAAATTTCCGAAATCGGTTTAGGGCCACGCCCACTTTTATATATGGGTCTTATAAAGTGACCTAATAAAAGCATTTTAAGCGATATCTCTGTCAAATATAAAGATATATCATTGAAATTTTATAGCAGGAGTCCAACTGCGGATATAAAACGAAAAACACAAAAATTTTGGAAAATGGGCGTGGCACCGCCTCTTTTTATAAACAGGAATATACGAGATTTCTGAGCCCATAACTCGACAAATAATTTATATATAATGACGAAACTTGGTGTGTACACTTTCATTACTTGTGGTAATACACGCTCAAAATTTTAGCGAAATCGGTTGACGACCACGCCCACTTTTATATATGAGAACTATAAAGGGGCCTAATAAAAAAATTTTAAGCGATATCTCTGTCAAATATAAAGATCTGTCATTGAAATTTTGTGGCATGACTTCCACAATAGACCGGAAACAACAAATAGAAAAATTTTGGAAAATGGGCGTGGCACCGCCTCTTTTTACACAAAGGGATATACGAGATTTCTTAGCCTATAACTCGACAAATAATTGAGATATTATGACGAAACTTGGTTTATACACTTTTATAACTTGTGTTAATAGACACGCAAAAATTTATTGAAATCGGTTTATGACCACGCCTACTTTTTAAGAAAGATATTTCTGGAACACCCTTTGGGAATTTGTAACATGACTAACTAGAAGTCATAAAGGAATGAAATTTTGCAAAAAGTATAATATTGATATGCTTAGTTGGATGACTGATAAAAATTTAGAAAATGGGCGTGACTACACCCACTTTATGCAGCACTCGCTTTATATTAAGTGCACCGTGTTTCCATCAAACGCAAACAAACAATGAAAGCATACAGCTGAGTATCTAATGTTCGATTCCACTCGAACTTAGGCTTCCTTACTTGTTTGTTTCTCCGCTCCTTTGGTTGGAGTGAGTTTCGAAGGAGCCGCTCACACTGCGTGTGCGGTTGGAGTGAGGTTCGAAGGAGCCGCTCACGCTGCGTGTGCGGTGAGCCGCCGTAGGTTTCCTCTTCTCACGGTGTAATGTGTGTGAGCATGTGAGTTAGGAATGCGTAATGGCGCAGCATTATCGGTCAAAATACGATTGCCCAAAAAAATTAATATTACCCTACAATATGGGTATCAAACGAAAGGGGATGGCCCCAGGTTTCATTTGTACTTCGATATATTTCGATAAATTTATCGATAACTGAGTTATCGGTGAAAATGTGATTGCCCAAAAACCTTAAACTTGCCCTATAATATGGGTATCAAACGAAGGGGGATGGCCCTAGATTTCATTTTTACTTCGATATATTTCGATAAATTTATCGATAACTGAGTTATCGGTCAAAATGCGATTGCCCAAAAACCTTAATATTACCCTACAATATGGGTATAAAACGAAAGGGGATGGCCCCAGCTTTCATTTGTACTTCGATATATTTCGATAAATTTATCGATAACTGAGTTATCGGTCAAAATGCGATTGCCCAAAAACCTTAATATTACCCTACAATATGGGTACAAACCGAAAGGGGATGGCCCCATCTTTCATTTTTACTTCGATATATTTCGATAAATTTATCGATAACTGAGTTATAGGTCTAAATGCCGTTACCCAAAAAAATTAATATTACCCTACAATATGGCTATCAAACGAAAGGGGGTGGCCCCAGGTTTCATTTGGACTTCGGTATATTTCGATAAATTTATCGATAACTGAGTTATCGGTGAAAATATGATTGCCCAAAAGCCTTAAACTTGCCCTACAATATGGGTATCAAACGAAGGGGGATGTCCCCAGGTTTCATTTTTACTTCGATATATTTCGATAAATTTATCGATAACTGAGTTATCGGTGAAAATGTGGTTGCCCAAAAACATTAAAATTACACTACAATATGGGTATCAAACGATAGGGGATAGCCCCAGATTTCATTTGGACTTCGATATATTTCGATAAATTTATCGATAACTGAGTTACCGGTGAAAATGTTATTGGCCAAAAAAATTAATATTACCCTACAATATAGGTATCAAGCGAAAGGGGATGGCCCAAATTTCATTTGGACTTCGAAATATTTCGATAAATTTATCGATAACTGAGTTATCGGTGAAAATATAATTGCCCAAAAACCTTAATATTACTCTATAAAATGGGTAAATTATGTGAGCAGAAAAGGGATATATATAATTAGACTGCGGATTTTTATGCAATTGCATATTTTTAAGGAAAAGAGATAGCGATATGGTTCCAAAGAGAAAAATGAAAGTTATTAACAAAATATTCTAAATGTTCATATTTATTTCTGCATATTTTGCATATTGCATATAACTTGCATATTGCATATAACTTGCATATTTGCATATAACTTGCATATTTGCATAATAATTGAGGTTTAGCAGTTTTAATCCGCAAGTTAGAGTCTCGCGGAGTTCCCCTAATGGCTTCAATGGCCCTAATAACAGAAGCTTTTGAAGGACTTGACGCTACGTCAGGATCATGTGGGCAAATAGTTTTGGTAAAAATTGAAGCTATTTCAAAAAAGAACCTGCTTTTGAAGTCATATTAGGAGTAGCCAAAATACTTTCAGGTGACAACAAAATATTAGAAACTGGAATACAGGTTCCCAGTCAATTTTGGAGCGAATTTAAGTATGATCCGGTTACATCTTGTGATGTTGAGCGTTCATTTTCAGCATATAAACGGATCTTAACCGATAAGCGTCACAATGTTTCCATTGAAAATGTGGAGAAAACACTTGTAATATATTGTGGTCTTAACTACAACTAAAATTACCTCTTTACATTAAAAATTATTATAATAAAAATTAGTTCCCATTTGCAGTTTGTTTTTGGGTGTTAATGGGTTTTATATTTGCATAGAACAAAAGATTCAGCATAGAACATATGATTTTTGCATTCAACTATACTTTACTTATTGTGTATATCACTTAAAATTCCATATCTGATGTAAAAAAAGGCGTACTTTTAATTTGCATATAACTTGCATATAACCTGCATATAAGTTGCATATATTTTGCATATCCAAAACAGAGCAAGAAAATTCGCTTTGGAATGTGAATATATAGTTTTGCATCAATATAACTCTTAATAAATCATTTTAAATTTTTTGCATAAAGATCCGCAGTCTATATATAATAATAATAATGATATTCACTTATGTATATTCACTTAGAAATTGATTTGGAATTGAATAACTGAATTATTAAACTTTTTTTCTTGGAAATGACACCAAATTTTTTCACACGTTTATTTAATTTTGACACTAAATTCTTTTTGACTAATTGTGTCAGGATTAGAGGTGGGAAACTATAGATGGCACTATCGATAGTATCGATATTTTATTTTTTTGAACACTATCGAAGACCATCGATGGCTTTTTCAAAACTATCAAAAACTATTGATATTAATGTGTACTATCGATAGTTTTACAACTTTTATATCTCCATATTACACATTACTATTTCAAATTCTGTTGTTTTATATTCGTCTATGTACAAAATAATAGAAACATTATTGAAGGCTTTGAAGATTTTTTTTTGTTTCGACTTCAAACTCACTTCCGTGTACTAAAATATACTGGACTGAATGTAAGAGATTGAGATTTTGATGTTTTCTTGAATTTTTAAAATTTTCGGCGATAATTCTATCGATAGTACTATCGATAGTTTATTTTTTTGAAAACTATCGAAGACCTTCAATAGTTTTTTTAAAACTATCTAAAACTATACTTCCTTCCGGGTATTACCGGGTACACGGGTATCATCAGCTGTAGTGTATACACATTTTCATTGTTGTTTATTGTAGGGGTGAGTAATGACACGATTTTTTGGGAGTTGACACATAAGCTCTGACTCACTAAAAAGAGTCGACTCACTGAGTTGGCACGATTGTGCTACAACACGTTTGTGTTACAGCACGATTTTGCTACAGCACATATTACTTTCGTGCTATTGTCAACCAAAAAGTGTTACTGTGTGCTATCAGAGACTGTGTCAGTGAAAGGGTCGCTCCGACGATGAATTGATATTTGTACGAGAATGGCATATAAATCAATAATAGAATTGAAGTGATCGGTGTGGGTGGGCAAATATATGGAAAATTAATTAGTTAATTAATGTCGTTTTTGTTGTTGATTATTGATTTAGACATATGTATCTCTGAGATATAGGGTATTTAGGGATTTTTGAGATGTTTATGAAGTACATACATATATTGAGCTATCTGATGGATAAATAAAATGTACATATGTGTGCCAACATAACCTTAGTTGATAAGATCAATTACAAATTTCAAATGAATGTATCTTTTTATATATGCACGATATACGATAATGGGTTAAAGTCCAAAAGTTGGGAAAAATCATCTAGTTTCTGAATATCATAACCAAATTTACCAAAATTAAGGGGAACAACCGAAAAAAACCCAAAATAAGTGTCCATACAAAAACGGGTTAGTGTCCGAAAGTTAGTACAATTCATGCAGAATACACCTACATACACCAAATTTGCCTAAATCACCTGGAACAAATGAAAAAATGCATAAATAGGTGACCACCCCAATACCAAAAACCACCTAAATACACCAAGTGCCATATAAAGTAAGCATGCACAGGATGACACTTAAATAAGAGGCGAAATCGAACGTGCCAGCGGAGTCGAGTGTGCTACTGAGTTAGTATGCTATAAACGTGCCAGCGGAGTCAAGTTTGCTACTGAGTTGACGTGCTATAAACGTGCCAACGGAGTCAAGTGTGCTACTGAGTTATCATTTTATCGTGAGGAGAGCTTGAGCGTGCAGCTCACTGATGGGAGTTGACACGGAGTCATGACTCAGTGCTGAGTTACCCAAGCCTAGTTTATTGCGTAAAGAACTGCAACTGTTGCCATAAAGTATATTATTTTGAACAAAAGTCACAAGGCAAGATTAAACAAATACGAGTACTTAATCTTAAAATGCGGTAGATTTTAAACCCCTTGCAGTAGATCCTCAAATTTTAAAAAATATTCGGTAGATTTACCGCATATGCGTGCAGTGTGCACACTGTAGAGAATATACAAATTTGTAGCATTCATGCAGCTGCTTACTACATACTACAGACGTTTGGCTGCTTCATCACCAAGCTGTGAGGCCTCGCTCATCCTCACTCACTCCGGAGTAAAATATGGAGGCGCAGCGGAGGAGAGCCAACGCTTCTTGTTTGCCTCCTATTGGCTGCGCACTCTGTTGCCACTCATGCGGAGCGCTCACGCTATTCTGTGGCCTCCGTTGTTTGCACACTCACAGGATCCTCATGAGTGCGGCATGTGTGAGTGTGGAGGCAAAATGAGGCAAATCCGAACCCTGATAGTTACATTAAGGCAGGAAGAATTCAACGAAATCCCTCTTTAGCAGCACAACAAATTTAATATTGTTGCTCATCGAGAGGAGATTAAATCTTTATGGCGTAAAGCAAAAGCTGAATATGACGCATTACACCCGTCAAAAGAAGATGCTAATCAAATATCAGCGATCAAGCGAAAACATAAAACCGCTTACGCTCCATACGTCAAAGCTGTGGGTACTATCTCGGCTATTGCAGATAGCTTCAATACTCCAGCTCCTCCTCCGGCACAAAAAAGTGACAATTAGAATCTCGAGCACAACATACGTCTTCCGCCTTGGGACACATATGTGTTCAAGAGAGACTATCTTTCATGGCCGTCCTTTAGGGAAATGTTCACGGCCATTCACATTCTGAACAATCGCCTTACTCCGGTGGGAAAATTATTCCATCTAAATCAAAAAACCACCGGAGAGGCTAAAGAGATTGTGAGAAGATGTCCATTAACTAACGAAGGCTTCACTACTGCTTGGAAAAATTTAATTGACCGATATGAAAACAAAAGAGTCAATACACAATTAAAATTTTTATTTTATTTCAAAACGGTGGAGTCTGAGTGTAGGGTATCCATAAAGAAGCTGCAGCGAGAAATCAACAATTGCATTTCGTCCTTACAATGTCATCAAATTGACATTTCTAATTGGGACGCGATCATAACATACCTCTGTTCGACTAAACTCTCAGAAGGTACTCTCGCTCTATGGGAGCAAACAATTCAAGATAAAATGGAAATATCTAAATGGGAGGATATGGATAAGTTCTTAACGAACAGATTCCAAACATTGGAAACAGTTTCTGGTCTAAAAGACAGTAAAACTTTTAAGACCATTAAACCGTCAAGCGGAAATAATACAGGAAAATCGCCTGCGAAACTTGGAGCTTACCAAGCCAGCATTCCGAAAAATGCGTGTAAAATGTGTAAAAGCAAGGAGCACCAATTACGAAATTGTCAACAATTCAAAAAACTATCAACGTCTGACAAAATAGCATATGTCAAAAGCAACAGTTGTTGTCTGAATTGTCTTTCTGCTGGACATACGGTATCTAGATGCACAAGTTCTTTTAATTTCAGCTTGTTCCACTCGCGACACCATACTATGCTCCACCTCAAAACTGGCAAACCAAAACAAGTAAATCAAAAGGGGACCTCTTCTAAACAGTCTGACGAAAAACTATCAACCCCTAACCAAGCGCAAGAAAAGGCAAAAACAGATACAAACAATGTCTCTTCTCTTCATGCCAACACAAGTAAAGGCGTATTATTAGGCACAGCTAGAGTTAATATATATTATAACGGCGTTAATTTTTCAGCTAGAGCGTTGAGATTCAGGGTCTGAATGCTCATTTATGACGGAATGATCATGAATCAATTTACCATCCAAACGTCTGGATGTGCAAGTATCAGGCATTAATAACACATTATCAGCAAAGGTAAAACATGCATGCAACATACAATTGCGGTCGTTAATAGACCCACTAATCAACATACATAGATGCCATGGTGTTAGTATTACCTCAAATTACGGGAAATCTTCCAAATTCCCAAGTTAGTGCGATGACTCAACAAGAATTTCCAGACTTAGAATTGGCGGATAAAAGGTTCTTCGTCAACGAACCAGTAGATCTTATATTAGGAGGAGATATCTATCCACAAATAATCCTGGGCGGAATCAGAAAGGACGTATTAAATACGCTTCTAGCCCAGGAAGCTGTATTCGGTTGGATTTTATCCGACCGTGCCGATGCACATACTCCAACCAATAATCTCGAAAAGCAATTGACAGCTTTCTGGGAGTTGAAAGATGTAACCAAGAAAAGGGGCCTTACAGAAGACAATACGTTTTGCGAAGAGCTATTCAAAGCCACAACTCGTAGGAATGCAGACGGAAAATACACCGTTTCCCTACCGTTTAAAGAATAATTCACGTAGGACCTTCTCTTCGGAGCGCGTGCTCTCAATTTTATAGGAATGAGACGCGTTTAGCAAAGAATCCCGTCCTACGAAATGAATATAATAGGGTTTTAGCCAGAGATGTAGAATAATTATTATTTCATTTTGAAATTATAAAAAAGCCTTACAAATTTTCTTCAGAATCATAAAAGTCTTTTGATAGTATTTTTTTCCTGATGAAAATGATAAAAATCTTATATAATTATTATTCAGAAACTTATATTTTAAAAATCTTTCCATAATAGTTATTTCAAATATATATTTTTAAAGTCTTCAAAGACTTTTATATTGAGACAAATTTGAAAAAAGTCTTTGCGTAATTATTATCAGTAAAAATTGTTTTTTATAACTTCAAAGACTTTTTCATTGAGACAAAGTTCAAAAAAGTCTCAGAAAATTTTCAATAACTTTTATATAAATATAAAATAAAAACAAGTAAGGAAGCCTAAGTTCGAGTGGAATCGAACATTAGATACTCAGCTGTATGCTTTCATTGTTTGTTTGCGTTTGATGTAAAGACGGTGTACTTTATATAAAGCGAGTGCTGCATAAAGTGGGCGTAGCCACGCCCATTTTCAACATTTTTATCAGTCATCCAGCTAAGCATATGAATATTATTCTTTGTGCAAAATTTCATTCCTTTATGACTTCTAGTTACAAAGATGTCACGTTACAAATTCCCAAAGGGTGTTCCAGAAATATCTTTGTTAAAAGGTAGGCGTGGTCATAAACCGATTTCAATAAATTTTTGTGCGTCTATTAACACAAGTTATAAAAGTGTATAAACCAAGTTTCGTCATAATATCTCAATTATTTGTCGAGTTATAGGCTAAGAAATCTCGTATATTCCTTTGTCTAAAAAGCGGCGGTGCCACGCCCATTTTCCAAAATTTTTCTATTCTTACTTTCTGGTCTATTGTGGAACTCTTGCCATAAAATTTCAATGAATTATCTTTATATTTGACAAAGATATCACTTAAAATGTTTTTATTAGGCCACTTTATAGTTCCCATATATAAAAGTGGGCGTGGTCGTTAACCGATTTCGCTAAAATATTTAGCATGTATTACCACAAGCAACAAAAGTGTTCACACCAAGTTTCGTCATTATATATCAATTATTTGTCGAGTTATGGGCTCAGAAATCTCGTATATTCCAGCTTCTAAAAAGAGGCGGTGCCACGCCCATTTTCCAATCTTTTTATTTTTTTCGTTGTATGTCCGCAGGTGGACTCCTGGCATAAAATTTCAATGAATTATCTTTATATTTGACAAAGATATCGCTTAAAATGTTTTTATTAGGTCACTTTATAAGATCCATATATAAAAGTGGGCGTGACCGTCAACCGATTTTGACAATTTTTCGTCCAAACATTTGCCTAAGTAAGTATATCACCCGTACCAAATTTGATCGATATATCTTCAACAGTTTCTGAGTTATGACTCATAAAGTTTTCAATGTTTGCTCCTTAATAAGTGGGCGTGGTACCGCCCATTTTCCAAAATTTCATCAAATTTCTTCTTAAAAGCCTGAGCTCAACACGTGGGTAAAATTTCATCACTCTAGCTATATTAGTGGCTGAGATACCAAATTTCCGATTTTTTCTATATTGGAAAAGTGGGCGTGGTCATGGTCCGATTTCGCCCATTTTCAATACCAACCGTCCCAGTGTCGATACCAACTTGCATTTCAAATTTCATCAAAATATCTCAATTTTTGCGCGAGTTAGAGTGTTTACAGACGGACGGACAGACGGACGGACGGACGGACGGACATGGCTCAATCCATTTCTCTTTTCACCCTGATCATTTTGATATATATAAGTCTATATCTATCTCGATTATTTCATTCTGTTACAATCCACCGTTATGTGATTAAAACTATAATACTCTGTGTACTAGTACAGCTGAGTATAATAACTTTCATATAAGCACTTCGAAATTCAAGCAAATTTCCAATTTGAAATTGTATTAAAGATTTTTATCGAAGATATAAAAAATAAATTTGTTACTCAAAATAATTACTTAAAGATATTTTTGAAATTCGTCTCAATGAAAAAGTCTTTGGAGACTTAAAAAACAATTTGTTACGGATAATAATTACTCAAAGACTTTTTTCAAATTTGTCTCAATATAAAAGTCTTTGAAAATATAAAACCAAATTTCTGATTTATAATAATTACAAAACGACTTAAAAAAAATATCTCAGAAATAACTCATATGGAAAGACCTTTAAAATATGTTTCTTTCAATAATAATTATTTTTTGATTTTTATTTTTTCTCTTATAATAATTACAACTCTGGTTTTAGCGGAGTATGAGACATTGGGACATATGTCAAAACTTCCCACTTCTAGTTCACCTGATACAGCTGATTGCTATTTCTTACCCCATCATGCGGTAATAAAAGAAGAAAGCACAACTATAAAAGTTAGGGTGGTTTTTAATGCCTCGAGTCCTACGTCAAATGGCACGAGCTTAAATAATGTATTACATACAGGTCTAGTTCTGCAAGCAGATCTGACTATTCTAATTCTTCGTTGGAGGTTATTTAAATATGTCTTCAATAGTGACATAGAGAAGATGTATCGACAAATTTGGGTTCAAGATAATCAAACGAAATTTGAACGAATCGTATTTCGCATTAATTCAGACGACCCTATTAGAATCTACCAACTCAAAACTATCACATTCGGGGTCAATTGCGCTCCTTATCTCGCTATAAGGACGCTTCATCAATTAACAGACGTCGAAACGTCTCTGCCCATTGCTTTAAATATCCTTCGTACAAGTATGTATGTACATGACGTACTTTCAGAGGAGCATACTGTTGAGTCAACTATCAAAGCACGCGATAAAATCTCAGAAGCTTTAAAGTCAGCAGGCTTTTCCTTAAGAAAATGTACGTCAAACTGCAGTACAATTCTACGAGGGATTCCAAAAACCGATTTTTTAAGGGAAGACTTTTTAGAGTTTGAAGATACAACTACCGCAAAGACTTTAAGAATCAAATGGAATGCCCATTCTTACGTTTTCTATTTTTCAGCAAAACCTATTGCAAACTCAGATGTTCCGACTAAAAGAGCAATTCTACCTGCCATCGCCAAATTTTTCGACCCATTAGGGTGGCTCGCTCCAGTCGTCATAGTTGCCAAAATTATAATGCAAAATATATGCATTGAAAGTACAGACTGGGACGAAACATTCTCAACAACCACTTTGGAGCGTTGGCAATCCTTTACAGCGGACTATACTGCAATCAACGAAATTCGGATACCAAGATGGGTACACTTCAAACCTAACATCGAAATGGAAATCCATGGGTTCAGTGATGCATCGGAGAAAGCCTATGCTGCAACCGTATATCTTCGCGCTAAAACAAGGTATCAAATTTACGTTAATCTACTCGTAGCGAAAACAAGAGTTGCACCAGTAAAGACCATTTCCCTACCGAGGCTGGAACTATGCGGAGCTGTTCTCTTAGCAGACATTATCGATTCAGTTGTTGAGAATCTTCACCTTGGGCATCTACGGGTTAATCTTTGGACCGATTCAACCATTGTCCTAGCATGACGCCCACAGAGTAACAAAAATAGTTGATAAAGTAGGGAACAAGAATTGGAAACATGTAGACTCTGCCTCCAACCCAGCTGATCTAGCTAGTAGGGCTCTTTCAGCGCGCGAATGCAAATTCTGCACCATACATCGAAAGAAAGTACAATCCCAAATGATGGGAAATCTCACTTCGGAGCGAGCGACATTTTCTCGCGCTTTCACAAATGCTAGGTGTAGACTTTGCTACAGTGGCAGATGGTGTCGCATTTCAAAAGGCTACGTCTGTCTGTTCGTATGTTTTCTTGCCAAGGCTATTCACTTAGAAGCTACAAGTGACATTAATACTCCCACCTTCCAGCTTTTGACCGTTTTGTTTCCCGCAGAGGATGACCCAAGAATATGTACTCCGACAATGGGACGAACTTCGTCGGAGCTTCCAGCGCTCTTAGAGCAGAATCTAAAGCTTTCCTGTCAAATTTAAGGGAACAAACACTCTCTAAATACTGCCACCAATCCACTATGGTCTGGCGAACTACATCTTCTGGCCAAAATTGAAAACTTGCACTTCCACACTTGTTGATTAAATCTTGTAGTAAACATTGGAAAAATACGTAAACAATGTTTTTTATTTGCAAATGTCAGTTAAATATTATTCTATGAAGGGCCAAAGTTCAATGTTTTTTATTGTAGTTTAAAACAGAGTCCAACATAACTGTTAAGTTTTTTCTAAGTGTCCTAAAATAACAGTTTCATGTAAACACAAAAGCATAACAGTTGAGCAACGCCGATAACACTTATTGTTTACAGACTAGCTGTTTCCCTCAGTGGGAAACCTTTGTTACAAGCTTTTATTTAACTTCACTTTTTGTATGTATTGGGGTATGTATGTCGTGGAATTTTGCAACGAATATTTAAGATACTTCTAGTTGAGCTAGGTACTTGAAAATTAGAACATAGTTCAGGAATCGAAGACAATGCAATGTGAAATAAAAAAAATCCGATAGATGGCGCTGGTGTCGAGATATTTGTAAAATTCGTATTTACCGACCGAATTTGTTCATATTCGGTATATATATTGCCTATGAGAAAGTAAATACATCCATGGAAAAAAATCGCCGCTAGGTGGCGCTGGTGTCAAGATATTTGTAAAATTTGTATTTACCGACCGAATTTGTTCATATTCGGTATATATATTACCTATGAGAAAGTAAATACATCTGTGGAAAAAAATCGCCGCTAGGTGGCGCTGGTGTCAAGTTATTTGTAAAATTCGTATTTACCGACCGAATTTGTTCATATTCGGTATATATATTGCTTATGAGAAAGTAAATATATCCGTGGAAATAAATCGCCGATAGGTGGCGCTAGTGTCAAGATATTTAGAAAATTAGTATTTATGAACCAATTTTGTTCCTATTTTGAACACGTATTACGAAGTAATCTATTCACAAATGAGTATAGTAAAACCACTTAAAAGACTCCACAGGAATTGGATAATAAAAAAAACTGGCTGAGCAGAAACCATCAAAATGTTAAACATAGTGCACTTCATATTAAAAACTGTTGGACTTTATTGATAGTGGGAGTGTTGACAAATATTAGATGTAATATGCATTGTAAAACTAAAAAGGCAAAAATAAAACAAAGTAAAAAAAATTTTTTAAAAAGCTTTTATTTAATATTAATATAAAAATTTACTAAAAAGGAAAAAAATAATTTTTTTATATTTTTGAACAAGATTTATATTAGTCCTTAGTTCATTTGGATTTTAATTTCAATCTAAGCATACATTTAACGTATTTCTTCAAAGCGCGAGTACTCATTAGATATTCATGTTATAAAACAGTATTGGTGAAATGGAAGGAGGCGATTAAAACTTTAAATTCCAATTACGTAAGATATGCATTACGTAAAGAGCACCCGCGCTTTTATTTATGTTGATACATATACAGAAATGCTTTGAAGAAATACGTTAAATGTATGCTTAGATTGAAATTAAGATCCAAATGAACTAAGGACTAATATAAATCTTGTTCAAAAATAAAAAAAAATTATTTTTTTCCTTTTTAGTAAATTTTTATATTAATATTAAATAAAAGCTTTTTAAACAAATTTTTTTACTTTGTTTTATTTTTAATTTTTTTCCGTCACTGTTGAACAATGATGGTTATAGTCCAGTTAGTCAAGAAAGTGTGGTCCGCCCGCTGACGCAAACGCCCGTATGTAATTTTTAGGATTTTTTTAGCCCGTGGGGCAACGGAGCAATCAGCTGTTTTACTCAAACATATTTACATACATATATAGTTTGTTTACATTTTGGCAGGGTTGCCATTTAGTCATTTTTGAACAAACAAGATTTTTACTAATCTTCAAAGTGTTATCCGGATTACTCTTCAATACACAACTTTGCATTATTTGCCAAATGACAAGAAAATACTAATTTAATCGTTTTTAAAGTTGTCGTTGACGACTTTTTTTTTTTTATTAATTTAGTTACTTTTTTACGGCTTAGTTGGTAATTAAAACACATTTTTATTGTAATTTTGTTGCTGCCCAATATATTTCCATCACACGTTGGTGATAGTTATCAAGGGCTAAACACAAAATAACAAAAAACACAGTCAAAACATTAAATTTACAAAATTGAAAATCCACAAAAAAATTATATTGGGAAGCAACAAGATTCTCACAAAAATGTGTGTTTAATTAAGAAATTTGTACTGAGTTTCTGTAACTCATATCTTTTCTAGTATAAATAGGTGGTGACAAAATGTGGATCGTATTATCTAATGTGACGTCACTTTAATTGACACTTTTCCCAGTTTTGTTACAGAAACTCAGATCTATTGTGGCAATTTATAACTTTTTAATGTAGAAAAGTTACACAAGAAGGTTATCAATTAAGAAAATACAGCCACCATATGTGGTTAAAAACCTACAATTTTTGCTTTAATTTTGAGTAATGCCTTCATTTATTAGGAGTGTTCAATATCTCAAAATTTTTACATATTTTTACAAATAGTTACGAATTTATGTTCAATAACCCAAAAAATTCGCTAAAGAGAGCCAAATTGAGAGAGTAAGACCTCGAGAGAGTTGATAAAAGCTGCAAGTAAAATTTTCACTTGCAACTACTTGCAGCTTAAAAAAAAATAGAAGGGTCAAAAAAAAATATATGTGGTCACAAGCAATAACCGCTTAAGTCGACTTAGGAAGATTCCGAGTTATATATACCACGTTATTCTCCTTTTAAAACTCTATATTTCCTTAAAACCCCCATGCTTATAACTTAATTCAGTCAAAAGATATAAATAATAAATAATAGCTTAAAAAAACTAAAAAACACGCTTTAATCTTAAAAATTGTACTAAAAATTGAGAAATAATTTAATTAGAAACAAAATGATGAACGAAAATATAAGTATTTAACGAAAAGCGTGGGGTGCTCAGTATGTCAAAAAATATTTAAAATCGGTGTTTTTTACTAATAATTTTATTTTGACTTTTTTGAGATTTCATATATCGTACTCTTTAATTTCGCAACTAGGTATATTTTTGTACTAGTTGCACGAATCGAATATTTTCATGTTCAAATATTATTGAGCGCCCCTACGCTTTTCCTTAAATACTTATATTTTCGTTCATCATTTTGTTTCTAATTAAATTATTTCTCAATTTTTAGTACAATTTTTAAGATTAAAGCGTGTTTTTTAGTTTTTTTAAGCTATTATTTATTTTTGACTTTTTAGTGAAATTTTTCATTAAAGGATGTTTTATGCGGACGCAAGAATAAAAGTAAAAAGAAGTCTGATGGGATGTGGTGTTCTCCGAAATAGATCTACATACATATGTATTTATAACTTCTACCAAAAATCCCAATATGCAGTGAAGTAAACTAGCTTATTATGCAATATTTTCCAAACCCTTTTATTCAAGGGTTTCCAAACTAGTTTGGAAATACAAAATTTCCCAAACGTTTTGTTATATTTTACAATCAGAAAGTGAAGAGAAGTTGAGGTGAAGCATTTGAAAAGAACAAAAAAAAAAAGAAACCTGATTGAATAAATTCGAATTTAGACAATAAACCTCCGAATACGTTTGTAGCGTAATGGTGAGGTATGCTGCCTACGGACCAAGGAGCTCAGGTTCGAGTCCCGAGTGGCGCATTTTTTTTTTTTTTTTATTTTTATTTTTTATTTTTTTTTTTTAGAGAAATTTTTTTCACCTCACGTTTACAAAACATTGTATAAAAATGTAAAATGTAGGCTTCCTTTTCGTTGATTCAGCACTTACTATTAAATGAATTACAAACAAAACCAGTTCTTGCTTTGCATACATATGTATGTACATGCGATTGTTTTTATTGCAAACACAACAACGACAAAACAAAGCTTCTTACACAAAACACAAAACCAGTTCTTGCTCTGCATACGTATGTATGTATGTACATTGTACATGCGGTTGATTTCATTGCAAATACAACAAACCCAAAACAGAAGCTTCAAGCTTTATTTTTGAGTGAATTTATGCATTGAGTTTATCGCCAACGCTATGAGCGGTTGTGCGTTAGTTCGCTAGCTATTTGAGTGGTTATACGTTTTTCTTTGAACATTTGTTTGTGATTTGAGAAGAATGTATTTTTGAGCGTTCGCGAGTGAGTTTTTCCGTACCCTGAAAGCTTGTTACTTATTGGCTTGTATACGGGAGTGAATTGAAATTCATAGAGGCTATTTTTAAGAAAGGTAACATAAAAGCCGCAATGAAGCATAAAATATAATGTTGAATGTCCTACTATATGATGCCGTTGGGCTGTTGATGTCATGTTTCGAATCAAGAGGAGAATAGAAATAATAGAGAGAACACAAAAAAGTGAATGTTTGAAAGATATAATAATTTAGTTAAATGTTGCAACTTTTAGGATGGGATGAAGTTACATACATACATACACACATACATACATACATACATACATACATACATACATACATACATACATACATGCATACATACATACAGGTGAAGCTAATAAAAGCGTGTTAAAAATATTTAGGCTTAACTTACAATAGAGGTGTTTTAAACTTGCTATAACAGCCAAAGTAGATTTATAAATTTAATCAAATTTCTTCATGACATTTTGTTTTATTTACAAAATTTGATCGTAACATTGTGGATGGCTCACTGATTTTGTGTCCATAGTTTTTAACCGACTTTTATGATTTGTTAAGAAACGCCTTCGAATATAAAAATCAATTTATCTCGAAATCATATTTTTCGACTTAAGCGATTATTGCAAATTGCCACAGATATGATGACAAAAATTTCAATTGGATATGTAAAAACATTTTAAACGCAAATTTCTACTGGTGTACTAAATAAATTAGCGCAAAAAGGAATCGACGATGTTGTGGAATAGCCAAAGTAGATTTTTGTTTTCCTAATTCAGTTATTTCCATTCATTTCCAATTTCAAAAATTTCAATTACAACCTAACCTAAAAATCAAATTGTCAAAATAGCGTATCAGCTGTTTTCTTGCGAATGTTTACGATTTTGTGTTCAATTAATTTGGTTGATAATTTTCTCTTTTCCTCGTTTTTACTCTTAATTTGACATTGACGCTCTTTTTGCAACTACTTGCAAGTAAAGTTGTTGAACAAAGCTTTTAGCTTGTTATTAATTTATATACATATGAACACCCCAGTGCAAAAATGCGTTATATTATTTTCTAGCGCAAAAACGAACTTTCGTACAAATATAAGACGCGAAAACTCGAAGCACAAAAACATGCCGGCAAAGCTTTTCAGTTCGTTTTTGCCCTTTTATCTTAGGGGAAAAAAACGAACTAAAAAGTTTTGTCAGCATGTTTTTGCGCTTCGAGTTTTCGCGTCTTTTGTTTGTACGAAAGTTCGTTTTTGCGCTAGAAAATAATATAACGCATTTTTGCACTGGGGTGTACATATATATTTACATTTTGTTTGGGATTTAAAAAAAAATTGATAAAAGTTTTCTTTCCCTTTTTAAAAATTAAAGTAATAATAAATGGTTCGTTTAAGTAGACATACTATTTTTTCCATGTGAATAACATTTTACAATCTTGTTGAGTTAGTTGTATAATGCTGTGAAAATTACTGTTTAAATATTTAATAGCTAAAAATGTTCAACCGGCAACCCTTTTACCATACAACCATGCGAGCGATCAGCTGACACGTTTTTACGTAAAAAATTAAAATGATTTTGATTTCTGCGGTACGGGCATCTGCGTCGTCCGTCGTCGAAGAATCGTTTACATACAAATCCCATTGAATAGGTTGGATCAGCTGACACGGTACACGGGTTTACGTTCCCGACTAACTGGACTATTATTGTTGAATAGCGAAAAGTTTCTGTCGCGAAAGGACGGATATTTCGGGAAGAGAAAAAATTAAAGTCCTTTGTGCATGTGTGTCGTACGCACGTATGTATATGTGCCACTCCGTTGAGGTTGAACATATGAAATATATATGTATGCATGTATGTAGGTACATATGTAATTATACTAAATGGTACGCCGGTATGCCTGCGATCTGGTGGAATGGAAAAGAGGTAATGCAATTTTCCATGTTTATTATACATTATTGAATCTTTCGTTTAACATTTTTTACATATACATACATATGTACATATGTAACGACCTCTTTTTATTATACATACATATGTAGATTAGGTAGTCGCCTTTTATTAAATTTTAAGTGAGAGGCGGTAAAATCTTAATACCAAAATAATAAATTCGTTATTTTTAATAAAGCCGAACCCTAAGCATTAACAATAATAATATAAAAGAGTTATGTACACAGGTATGCACCTACGTAATACTAAGCTTAACTATGATATGTTAATATGTATGTAAGTACGTACATATGTAGTATGCATGTATAATGCCTGGTTTTCACTAGGTCATATATGACGTCAAATATTGTCAAACAAATGAAAACGGGTTGGCATATTGTGTCAAATGCGTTTGCAGTCAGTTTTGACCACTCGCTGTCATATAAAATGACAGCCATATGAAAACACTCAAATTGTAGTTTGCCAGCGCATTGGGCAACATTTGACAAACAAAATTCATTTGCCAGCGTGTTGGCAAACTTGTTTCGTTTGTCAAGCTCACAGCTGATTCGCAGGGCCACGGAGCGTGTCAAGGAGCGAAGAGCTAAGGAGCTATGGCTTTTTCACGGAGCGGAGCTGGAGCTCAAATTACAGGTAGAAGCTGGAAGTGGAGTTAAAAATCACTAGCTCTTTATATATCTATATCTGTGGCCACAGGCAATAACCGCTTAAGTCGACTTAAGAAGATTTTGAGTTACATATACTACATTATTCTCCTTTTAAAACTCTATATTTCTGTAAAAACCCCATTCTTATAACTTAATTCAATAAAAAGATATAAATAAAAACATGTAGGTATATTAGGTATATTAAACTTGCTATAACAGCCAAGGTAGATTTATATATTTAATGAAATTTCTGCATGATATTTTGTTTTATTTACAAAATTTGATCGTAACATTGTAAATGGCTCACTGATTTTGCGTCCATGGTTTTTAATCGATTTTTTCTGATTTGTTAAGAAAAGCCTTCGAATAAAAATATAAAAATAAGATTTTCTTTGCACTGCCATAAGCACTCAGATATAAAAAAATTTTATATGTACATATGTGCCTATGATTCATATTTTATGTGCAGAGCAAAGGCACTTTGTATTACAGCTCCCGAGAACTGCCGTAAGAAATCGAAATATACAATAACAAAAGTGTAATGAAAAAAAATTCAAAATATGAAAGCACTGTAAAAAATTTGTATTCAAATAATTTTCATATAAAAAATAAAAAAAAAAATTTGTATGTATGTGATACTACCATTTGAAAATAAATTCTAAAATAATAGTGGTCTTCATCTAAAGTGATAAAGTAATAAATTTTTAAAGTTTATCAGTTTATCCGCATTTTTACATGAAACCACCTTGGTAAATAATTGTTTAAACTCTTGTCAGTGTCAACTTGATTAATAAATAAAAAAAACCCAATAAAATAAACAAAAAAAAAAATGCCGAAGGAAACCACAATTTCTTCTTTTAAATTGAAAAAGTAAAACTGACAATGTGTCAGACTTGAGTTTTACCGAAATTTATAAATTTACGCAACAAAATCGTTCGGTAAAGTGATAAACTTTGCTTAAATATATTTTCATACAAATTTTGACAGATAATTTATTACAATTAATATTTTATCACTTTACCGCATTTACCAGCAGTTTACCACTTTAGATGAAGACCCTTAATATTTTATTGGAATTCATAAAAAAATCTAAATGAGCAAAAAATGTTTCAATGCATATAAAAATTTTGTAGATGTATTGAGCTTTGTACTTTCAATACGAGAGCGTTTAGCAGGCCTGCTATAGAGAATAAAGGTAGGTTTAAAACCGAAGATGGTTTTAAAGCGACCCTAGATTATGCCAAATAGTTCGAGTTTACCTTTATCTCAGGTAAGCGTTGAGCGTCTCTTTTCATCATTAAAAATTGTCGTATCTGATTTAAAACAGTCTTGTTGATTTGAAGCGGAGCCAATATATAAAAAATCGGAGCGAGAACGGAGCCCTATGCAAAAAAAGGATGGGAGCTATTGCCTATATGACACTACGTTTTTTTCTTGTTTTTTTTTGGTGTGGAAAATCCACCGAAAGTCAAAATACAAAAACAATTCTTCTGTAGGTTGAAAAGAGACAAAAACTCCCTCAAAAACAATTTGATTGCCATTCAAACTAAATGAAAATAATATTTATTTCAAGAATTTATTTTTTTGGAAATTTGAATTTAAATTACTGCAATAAAAGTTATGAAACTCAGATGGCAGAGTAGCTGTGTATTCCATGTTATAAAGAGAAGCCAGTGCGCAGTATACTTTTTCTTCCGGACATCTTCTTTCCCCTTACGGCCAAAGCAGAAGCTTACAAGAGGCAAATTTAAAATTTGTATTTCCATATATTTTTTATTTTATATATAATTTATTTTATAGTTGTCAACTTAAAACAATTGTCAGAAAAACCTGCCTAGATGGTATTTTGTTGGTATTTCGTTTGGTTTTTTCAATATAGCTTGCTCGGTTGCACCAACGCAAAAATGTATTTGACCATCTCCTTCACTCCAAAAAACCTTGTAGAATACCGGAAAAAAAACGTAGTGTCATATGGGCATAAGAGCAGCAAAAAATTTTGGAAGCGGAGCAAACGAAAAAATCCTTTGCACCGGGGCCCTGGTTTGTCGAGCGCACAGCTGATTGTGATTGTGCGAGTATTATAAATTTATTTACTTATTTTGTTAATAGTATTTTAATATCAGAAAATGGAAGAGTTATTAGTAAACGATTTCCAAGTTTTTGTGCAACCTAGAAATAGCACCACCACAAGAAAACCACGGGTAAGAAAACAGACCTTGCTGTCCGGCTGTCAAAAGCTTTTACTTCACGTTTGACAGCGGAGATGAAAACGGACTGTCAATCAACTGACACCAAAATTTGACAGCAAACTTTGACCCACACTGCTCTATCGACTTCATGTCAGTTTTTGAAACCTAATGAAAACACATTTGACTAAAAATGACATATTGTCATCTAGGACAGTGATTTGACGTCAGTGAATTTGACCTAATGAAAACCAGGCTTAAGAATTGCAGAAATATGCAAAGCCGACGGCAAATGAACTGGTGCCTCTTTGACACATTTTCGCTAGTTCTGAACCAGAAATTCTGTTCTCTAGTTACTTATTTACTTCCCTGCAGAGTATGTAAATAAATTCAGACACATGCCTTTATAATTAAATACCTATACAGGCGCGGATCCAGGATTTCGGCAAGGGGGGGGTTTTGAAAATTTCTTTTTTTGGAAGATGTTTTTTAAGGGCAGACGCTGCACATAGGTAGATTTTACGTATTTATGCGGCCAAAATTGAAAATTTTAAAATTGGTGCAAATACAAAATCCAAAATCGCTCTACGTTTATAATAGACCGGGCGATAATAAACCGGTCTTCTCGGCTTTTATAGACAACGGGGGTGTCCCTGCCGCTAGTCGAAACTTATTATTCTCCCACTTTTTCGATTTTTTATTTTTTACGTATTTTAAGTAACCCGTTTTTAGTTTTAGTTTTAAGACAGTTATCAAAGTAAACATCATGGATTCGAGTGCTTCAGGTAAATATCATTATTTATTGAAGAAATCGTCAACCTAGCATAATAAGAGACCCACCATTTTGAAGCTTTTAAGCATATTGGCCTTTCTTGAAAAAATATTGTTAATTTTTTAATTCAAAAGCATTTTAGTTATATTATCGCATCCGATCGATTACCCGTCAATTTCTCTACGGAAAAATGCAAAGCCAGAAATTATCTACAATGGATTAAAAATTGGCCTATTTGGAAAATTACCTGCTTTCGTATTTTTAGTATTTCCAATTTTTCAAAGTCAAGGAAATACTTATCATAAAAAGGGGCTAAGAATCCTAAAGCTACATTTTTTAGAAGAGTTTTGAGTATGCAGTTTTGCAGCTCATTCAATTTTAATATACCAATATGCAACATTCAACTTTTTGAAAATTTTCATTGGCTTTTCGGAAATTTTAATTCTAAAATTGACGGAATTTTTCACAGCATTGAGAATTTAACTTTTTACACTAAAATTTGTTGGCTACATAACAGTACACTTAGAAATCTCCTCAAAATCTTCTATAAATTATGGCCTTGCTTTGAAATTTTTAATCCACTTTCAGAAATTTCTACGATTTTTCAGATTTTTTCCATAAGCTCAGAAATCCTGCTTAAAACGATTTTTATTGAAAAATTTTATATATTTTTAAACTAAAATAAGAAAGTAAAATTTTCGACAGAACTCTTTGAAATAAATTTAAAAACTTTGGCGTATGATTTTTTTTTTTGAGTCACTGTATATATTTTTCAATAAAATCGACTTTTAACTCAAATTATTAAAATTTTGCATTAAACAAGCAATTTGAAATAGATGTAGACAATAAAATATTTTTGGCCGCATAAAACTTGAAAATCTACCTATGTGCGCTGGTGAAAATATGGACTAATACCACCTACTATTATCATTCTATATACTAGTTGCGCCATTTCCCGCACCTTAAAAACACCAAACTCAAAACCCTCCAAATTAACAATATGTATGTCATCACATAAAGTGCAGGAGATTTCAATTGAAGTTCTAAATAACATGTATAACGTATGTATACATATATATTTTTGCATTGGTACGTGCGAATGAGTATCGTATCGTATTGGTGGCAAATTGATCATCAATTTCACTTACCCTTGCATTTAAAGCCAAAATAAATAAGAATATATGTATGTAGTACTTTTTGGTTATATTTATATTTTTAATACATAGAATTTTTACTTTATTGAAGTTCTTGTGTTTATATACTCAAATTTTTAAAAGATAAATTTAAACGAGAATTGCGAAATGCCTCTGAAAAAGGCAATTTCTCCAACGATCCAGACATTTCTGACCAAATTAATTCTGTACAATCCCGATAAAAATAGGGATAAGAAAGAAAAGAAAATAAATTTGCGATTTGGCAATTTGCGAATAGCATTTGACAAATTTGATTTTATGCGCGTGCGTCCAAAGGTACCTACATGAACTTTTTTCGCATGTAGGTACATATTTTGGATGTTATGTGGTCCAACCATTGCTTTTGGAATCATAGAGTTTTCCTTGATCACTTTGGGAAATTTGGGCGCAGAATCTATAAAGGCATTAATTTGGGATCTATGATAAACCACAAGGGGGGGTTTGAACCCCCAAAACCCCCCCCGTGGATCCGCCACTGCCTATATTAATATGTACATAAATATGTAAGTAACGAATCTAATATTAAATTATATTTTAATACATATATTATGTATTAACTAAATAATTCAAAATAAAATTCCTGTCCATACCTGTTAAGTTATAAAATTGGTTATTTTAAATACAGTCATACTACGAATACAAATTTTCTTCCACTTGCACACATGCGTATGCGAACGAACGTCCATGCATATCTACATATCCCTAGCTTAGAGTACAAAATGTGTAAATCCTTTATTCAAACTGTGTAGGAGAGGCCAAAAACAAAAAATAAAAAAATTTCAAAATGAAAAAAAATTTCTGTTCATGTAAATATCTTGGACTTACACAATTTTCTTCGCTTTTTGTACTTACACAATTTGCGTATCCCTGAATAACAACGAGTAGAAATATGACAAGAGTCACAGACTTGTTTAGCGCGGTGCGTATTTGATTTTTCTAGCGTTCTACATAAAAATACACTTTCTCATAAAAATGGACTTACCTACACAGTTTGCACTCTTAGCTAGCGATATGCAAAAATATTTTTGAGCAACACTTTTCTTTATCCCTCTGTTTTTAACTGTTATCAAAGGACGGAAAAAAATAAAAGTCTCATTGAAAACGTCACTTGCTGAGGGATGTTTTTGAGTGTTGAAAAATAACCCTTAAATGGCAACAGAAAGAAGATCGTTGAGAGAGGTTGCCCACGGTGCGAAACACTTTGAGTGTGAGAGTTTTCTTTTTCAGTCAGTGGGAAACACTTTGCGCTCAGCATTTTTGTGTTTCCGTCAGACTGAAATGGAATGAAAATAAGTGTTAACTGTTAAAGTTGGTCTCCGGTTTAAAACCTATACTCTTGGTGTGATTTAGTTGCCTTTTTGAATCCTTATAAAGTGAAAATTAAAAAGTATTTAAAATAGTTATATTATGGATATGTTAATTATCTACATGACTGAGTAGACGTGTTTTTGTTGCGCTGCCGGTTTTATCGTCTTTTTGCTTGTTTTTTGTAACTATAAAATTCGTCTGTCAGCTGTGCCTGTGTGTTAAGCGCTCGGGTTGCATATCTCAGCATAATCTTTCAGTTTCGTGAGCGTAAATAAATACTAAAACAAAGTTTATAAACAATGTCTTTTGCTGAGAAAAAATTATTACGAAGCAGTAAAATGTCCCCGCAGAAAAATAACACCCCTCTCCTTTGTAAAAGTAGAGATGGTGAGAACGCGCAAAATGTACATTGGCTCCAGCAACTTGACGCGAAAATGGATAAATTATAGCAGAGCGTGATCGATCAGTTGGAAGTGCGAATGGAGAAAATGAAGGAGAGTCTATTTAATCAGCTAAGTGGTAGTATTAAGAGTTGTGAAGAGCGACTTATGCAGAAAATTGATGCGACCTCAGCTGAGTTGGAACTGCGAATGGAGAAGCAGAGGGAGAGTTTCACTAAGCAGCTGAGTATTGTATCATCAGAGTTGCTCTCTATCAAAAATAGTGTCAAGTACCTGGATGTGCGGTTGACGGCTGCAGGGGCAACGTGTGAAGAGGGTGCTAATCTAAAAGCAGAGGTGCTTGCCTTAAAGCGTGAAGCTGTTAGGCATGAAAATGAAGTTGTCGCTACTGACTTAATTATTAGCGGCATACCTAATGTGGGCCATGAAAACTGCGCTGAAATCTTCTCCAAAATATGCACAGCTTTTAACACTGAGAAGTTTTTTGTGTACCTACGAATAAAGGGAAAAATAAATCCAAAAACTCTCCCATTGTTGTTAAACTTTTCTCCTCTCACTCTCGACGTAAATTTTTCAGAGCAGTGGCTGGCTCTGACCGTATTCGTATACATGAAAGCCTCTCTAGAGCAAATCGCGAAGTCATGCACTATTCTGCTCAACTCAGACGTCAAAAGCACCTAGTAGCAGCGTTCTCTGTGGGGGCCAGGTTATGGTTCGAAAAAGAGATGGCGAATCCGCAATCGCAGTATTTGATAAAAAGAGCATAGATGAAATTGTTGGCACCGCGTAAACATATGATGGCAATTTTATTATCATGTATTATGTTAAAAAAACTATGTTTAATTTTCTCTGTTTGTATATCCCTCCTATCCTTAGATGCTGTACTCTTTTCTCTCTACCCTCCCCTTGAAAATATCAGCTTGGTTATTTGTGGCTTACATGGTTTATCACTTCCGTCCATATACATTCACTTACATGTCTCCTTTATGGCCCTGAATACAAAGTTCACATAATTGAGAACCTAATTTCCAGTGCTAATGGTAATCCTCGGCTTGTGTTAGATATTACGTGTAAACAGTCTGCTGGTCTAAACATAGTTCATTTTAATGCACGAAGCTTGTGTTCTGATAAAATGGACTATGTTAGGCACATTTTTGAGCACTCATTAATAGATGTTATTTGTGTTAGTGAAACGTGGCTTACTAGTGATACTTCTGATCTCCACTGTTGTATCAATAATTACAATTTAGTTCGAAATGATAGAAAACATAAAAGAGGGGGTGGTGTGGCAATCTATTGTAAGAATACTCTCAGTATTAAGCCTCTTGCTACTTCAGTTGACTCTGCTACTGAATTCATTATCTCCGTGGTCACTGATGGTACCACCGAACTACAATGATAGATGGTGCAGACGACACCGCAATAATATTTTGCAAAGAGGTGCAAAGTTTTTAGAAATTTCGTTTTTTTGCAGGCAACTTACGCTTCAGGAATTGTCATCTAATGGAAATTTGGCTGGATGGGAATAGCAAACTCAGAATAATTTAAATTAACAGAAGTTTCTATATTTCGATGAAGATTTCGCGAGAACGTCAACCTGTTCAGACGTGTTTTTCTCCGCGCTTAAGAAAAGTATTTAAACGAAATTTTCATAATTGCAATGCCCTGTGTTTGTGGGCTTAAGGTAGATCGTAGTAAATCTAAATCTGGAACCACATTACTGTGTTCCAAGTGTGCTGAACTTTTTCATTCGAAGTGTTTAAATATTTTGCCGTCGGATTTAGAATTTTATGAAAGTTCTGAAAATTCGTTTGTGTGTACCAAATGTACAAGTGCTAGTCGTGGCGCTCTTCGCTCGCCGCTAATCTCCACGAATGCTGTTAAACGTGCTGGTGTTGATGTGAGTCATACATTGGATCAACAACAACAACAACATTCTACTATGGCCTCTCTACAAGATAAAACCTCTAATTGTGTTTGTGGTGGAGTTTATCTGAAAGCTGTGCTTAAAGAAATTGCCGAATTAAGAGCTGAAAATGCTCAAGTGCTCTCTTCAATTAAATCTATGCGCGAAGATAAGAAGCAACTTGAAAAGAAAATTGGGAATCTACAATCGGAATTACATTCTGTGCTACCTAGCCTGTCAACTTCTGACATTTTATCGTCGATCTCAGCCCTATCGACTAGTTTAAAAAATCTGCAAGAAAAATTTGATTTGAACATGCCTATAAAAATTTTTTTTTTATACTCAGCTGTACTAGTACACAGAGTATTATAGTTTTAATCACATAACGGTAGATTGTAACACCATAAAATAATCGAGATAGATATTGACTTATATATATCAAATTGATCAGGGTGAAAAAACAAATCGATTGAGCCATGTCCGTCCGTCCGTCCGTCTGTCCGTCTGTAAATACTCTAACTCGCGCAAAAATTGAAATATTTTGATGAAATTTGGAATGCAAGTTGGTATCAAGACTGGAACGGATGGTATTGAAAATGGGCGAAATCGGACCATGACCACGCCCACTTCCCCTATATAGTAAAAATCGGAAATTTTGTATCTCAGTCATTAATAGAGCTAGAGTGATAACATTTCACCCACGTGTGGAGCTCAGTAGCGCGATTCACTAACTTGTATCTATTTTTACTATGGTTATTTTTAACCATAACAAATGTGGTTTGCGTTATCGGTTTTATTATTCACTAACTTTGCCTTAACCATAATTAACAGCTGTTGTTTGGAATTTATTGAAAGTAAGAAAAAGTGGCATCTCTTGCCAATATTTACGAAAAGCACAAAAGGGAATTGCAAAAAAACAAACAATTTTCTGACCCGGCGGTGTTCATTTGAATATATTTAACGAAGGTAAGTATTTTAACATTTATTTAATGATTTTAATCATTTATATTCTTTTTATTTCTAATTTCAGAATGGCTTCTACAAGTGCAGCAGCAAAAAAAAGGAGTCGGGCCTCAGCGGAGCAAATGAGGGCAATGGTGGACATGCTCGGTGAAACCGAAGGCCTCGCATCCGGCAGGTTCCAGAGGATGCATGGAAAGCTGGACTACCAAAAGAAATGGGAGGAGTTGTCCAGGAGGCTCAACGCTATGGGAGGAGCGGTTAAAAGTAGTGAGCAATGGAATAATGTAAGTATTAAGTGATCCATTCTTTGGAAATGTGTATCGCGTGTAAATATGAATGTGCGTTTGTTATCCAAAGAATTTGGAACCAATGTTCAATAGCGTTGAGATATACAAGCGATATACATACATATGTACATGCATGTGTATGCAATAATGTATACGTACGTACATAGATAAGTTTTATTTTGTGTGCACACTTATGTACGTATAACATACTATGTACAGATACAATCCTTATATCTGAAGGACGAATCATGCGAGGCTAATAGGAACATTTGCACATTCATGATTTTAGCATAAGGGTGGCTAATATATTTAAGTATTTTGCTGTAGCAATGTATGTATCCTAGCATAATGTTTTTATTTATTTATATATATGTATATATATGCACTTACATAGTATTTATTTGTAAATTTTAATTTTTTTTCATTTACAGGTATGGCGTGATTTGAAAAGGCGTACTTCCCTTCGGGTCCGGGACAATAAGAATGAAAGGGCTAGGACCGGAAATCGGCCAATCTCAGTGGCACCACTATCCCAAGCGGATTTACGAGTCGCGGCTTTAATCGGCGACTCATACATAGCCGG
Source organism: Urophora cardui (assembly GCA_960531455.1). NCBI lineage: Eukaryota > Metazoa > Arthropoda > Insecta > Diptera > Tephritidae > Urophora > Urophora cardui. The sequence goes on along the minus strand of OY482675.1, from coordinate 17,628,996 downwards.
CGCTGACACCTGTCCTGACAGTGTGCCTATGGATGAGGTGAGCTATACTTTATGTTAATATTAGCTTAGTAACCATTTGCATTTTTACAAATTTTAGGAAGGTGATTCAATGTTGGAGGAGCATCTGGAAATTTCAGATGCCAGCACGAGCGGTTCACAGGAAGAGATCCCATTTCCATGTGCTCAAACGCCACCATCTGCGCAAACGCCAACGCCAACACCTGCGCAAACGCCAATGCATGCGCGAAAGCAAGCAACTGCGCGAACACCAAAAACTCCAGCGCAAACGCCACGCCGGTCGATTGGACGGAAGGGAGAGGTCGACCGGTTTTTAAAAATCGCCGAAAATCAGGCGGATAATATGAGGGTAAGAAATCAGAATTTCCAAGCTTAAAATTTTCTGTTCTTTTTTTAAATTAAAAACAGAAAATGTAAATGGTTAAAATATACCTACATATATGAGTGCGTTTATAAATGTTTTTGGTAATTATGCTTTTCCTCTGTCCATAGATGCTAGTTGACTCACAGGCCAAATTAGCCGACGCACAGACAAAACAAGCGGAGGCACTAATGATGATTGCACGTGGCGTCCATGAAATGGCCGAAGCATTTAATCGCGTTGGCGATGCCATAGTCAGAGATGTAAAATAATTATTATTTCATTTTGAAATTATAAAAAAGTCTTACAAAATTTCTTCAGAATCATAAAAGTCTTCTGATAATAATTTTTTCCTGATGAAAATGATAAAAATCTTCTATAATTATTATTCAGAAACTTATATTTTAAAAATCTTTCCATAATAGTTATTTCAAATATATTTTGTTAAGTCTTCAAAGACGTTTTCATTGAGACAAAGTTCAAAAAAGTCTCAGAAAATTCCAATTTGAAATTGTATGAAAGAATTGAAAGAAACATATTTTAAAAGTCTTTCCATAATAGTTATTTCTGAGATATTTTTTTTAAGTCTTTGTAATTATTATGAATGAGAAATTTTGTTTTGTATCTTCAAAGACTTTTATATTGAGACAAATTTGAAAAAAGTCTTTGAGTAATTATTATCCGCAACAAATTGTTTTTTGAGTCTTCAAAGACTTTTTCATTGAGACGAATTTCAAAAATATCTTTAAGTAATTATGTTGAGTAACAAATTTATTTTTTATATCTTCGATAAAAATCTTTCATACAATTTCAAATTGAAAATTTGCTTGAATTTTGAAGTACTTATATGAAAGTTATTCTTATTTTATACTTATATGAACGTTATTGAAAATTTTCTGAGACTTTTTTGAACTTTGTCTCAATGAAAAAGTCTTTGAAGACTTAAAAAAAATATATTTGAAATAACTATTATGGAAAGATTTTTAAAATATAAGTTTCTGAATAATAATTATAGAAGATTTTTATCATTTTCATCAGGAAAAAAATATTATCAAAAGACTTTTATGATTCTGAAGAAAATTTTTAAGACTTTTTTATAATTTCAAAATGAAATAATAATTATTCTACATCTCTGCTCAAAATAATTACTTAAAGATATTTTTGAAATTCGTCTCAATGAAAAAGTCTTTGAAGACTTAAAAAACAATTTGTTACGGATAATAATTACTCAAAGACTTTTTTCAAATTTGTCTCAATATAAAAGTCTTTGAAGATACAAAACAAAATTTCTCATTCATAATAATTACAAAGACTTAAAAAAAATATCTCAGAAATAACTATTATGGAAAGACTTTTAAAATATGTTTCTTTCAATTCTTTCATACAATTTCAAATTGGAATTTTCTGAGACTTTTTTGAACTTTGTCTCAATGAAAACGTCTTTGAAGACTTAACAAAATATATTTGAAATAACTATTATGGAAAGATTTTTAAAATATAAGTTTCTGAATAATAATTATAGAAGATTTTTATCATTTTCATCAGGAAAAAATTATTATCAGAAGACTTTTATGATTCTGAAGAAATTTTGTAAGACTTTTTTATAATTTCAAAATGAAATAATAATTATTTTACATCTCTGACTATGGCATCGCCAACGCGATTAAATGCTTCGGCCATTTCATGGACGCCACGTGCAATCATCATTAGTGCCTCCGCTTGTTTTGTCTGTGCGTCGGCTAATTTGGCCTGTGAGTCAACTAGCATCTATGGACAGAGGAAAAGCATAATTACCAAAAATATTTATAAACGCACTCATATATGTAGGTATATTTTAACCATTTACATTTTCTGTTTTTAATTTAAAAAAAGAACAGAAAATTTTAAGCTTGGAAATTCTGATTTCTTACCCTCATATTATCCGCCTGATTTTCGGCGATTTTTAAAAACCGGTCGACCTCTCCCTTCCGTCCAATCGACCGGCGTGGCGTTTGCGCTGGAGTTTTTGGTGTTCGCGCAGTTGCTTGCTTTCGCGCATGCATTGGCGTTTGCGCAGGTGTTGGCGTTGGCGTTTGCGCAGATGGTGGCGTTTGAGCACATGGAAATGGGATCTCTTCCTGTGAACCGCTCGTGCTGGCATCTGAAATTTCCAGATGCTCCTCCAACATTGAATCACCTTCCTAAAATTTGTAAAAATGCAAATGGTTACTAAGCTAATATTAACATAAAGTATAGCTCACCTCATCCATAGGCACACTGTCAGGACAGGTGTCAGCGCCGGCTATGTATGAGTCGCCGATTAAAGCCGCGACTCGTAAATCCGCTTGGGATAGTGGTGCCACTGAGATTGGCCGATTTCCGGTCCTAGCCCTTTCATTCTTATTGTCCCGGACCCGAAGGGAAGTACGCCTTTTCAAATCACGCCATACCTGTAAATGAAAAAAAACTTAAAATTTACAAATAAATACTATGTAAGTGCATATATATACATATATATAAATAAATAAAAACATTATGCTAGGATACATACATTGCTACAGCAAAATACTTAAATATATTAGCCACCCTTATGCTAAAATCATGAATGTGCAAATGTTCCTATTAGCCTCGCATGATTCGTCCTTCAGATATAAGGATTGTATCTGTACATAGTATGTTATACGTACATAAGTGTGCACACAAAATAAAACTTATCTATGTACGTACGTATACATTATTGCATACACATGCATGTACATATGTATGTATATCGCTTGTATATCTCAACGCTATTGAACATTGGTTCCAAATTCTTTGGATAACAAACGCACATTCATATTTACACGCGATACACATTTCCAAAGAATGGATCACTTAATACTTACATTATTCCATTGCTCACTACTTTTAACCGCTCCTCCCATAGCGTTGAGCCTCCTGGACAACTCCTCCCATTTCTTTTGGTAGTCCAGCTTTCCATGCATCCTCTGGAACCTGCCGGATGCGAGGCCTTCGGTTTCACCGAGCATGTCCACCATTGCCCTCATTTGCTCCGCTGAGGCCCGACTCCTTTTTTTTGCTGCTGCACTTGTAGAAGCCATTCTGAAATTAGAAATAAAAAGAATATAAATGATTAAAATCATTAAATAAATGTTAAAATACTTACCTTCGTTAAATATATTCAAATGAACACCGCCGGGTCAGAAAATTGTTTGTTTTTTTGCAATTCCCTTTTGTGCTTTTCGTAAATATTGGCAAGAGATGCCACTTTTTCTTACTTTCAATAAATTCCAAACAACAGCTGTTAATTATGGTTAAGGCAAAGTTAGTGAATAATAAAACCGATAACGCAAACCACATTTGTTATGGTTAAAAATAACCATAGTAAAAATAGATACAAGTTAGTGAATCGCGCTACTGAGCTCCACACGTGGGTGAAATGTTATCACTCTAGCTCTATTAATGACTGAGATACAAAATTTCCGATTTTTACTATATAGGGGAAGTGGGCGTGGTCATGGTCCGATTTCGCCCATTTTCAATACCATCCGTTCCAGTCTTGATACCAACTTGCATTCCAAATTTCATCAAAATATTTCAATTTTTGCGCGAGTTAGAGTATTTACAGACGGACAGACGGACGGACGGACGGACATGGCTCAATCGATTTGTTTTTTCACCCTGATCAATTTGATATATATAAGTCAATATCTATCTCGATTATTTTATGGTGTTACAATCTACCGTTATGTGATTAAAACTATAATACTCTGTGTACTAGTACAGCTGAGTATAAAAAAAAAATTTTTATAGGCATGTTCAAATCAAATTTTTCTTGCAGATTTTTTAAACTAGTCGATAGGGCTGAGATCGACGATAAAATGTCAGAAGTTGACAGGCTAGGTAGCACAGAATGTAATTCCGATTGTAGATTCCCAATTTTCTTTTCAAGTTGCTTCTTATCTTCGCGCATAGATTTAATTGAAGAGAGCACTTGAGCATTTTCAGCTCTTAATTCGGCAATTTCTTTAAGCACAGCTTTCAGATAAACTCCACCACAAACACAATTAGAGGTTTTATCTTGTAGAGAGGCCATAGTAGAATGTTGTTGTTGTTGTTGTTGTTGATCCAATGTATGACTCACATCAACACCAGCACGTTTAACAGCATTCGTGGAGATTAGCGGCGAGCGAAGAGCGCCACGACTAGCACTTGTACATTTGGTACACACAAACGAATTTTCAGAACTTTCATAAAATTCTAAATCCGCCGGCAAAATATTTAAACACTTCGAATGAAAAAGTTCAGCACACTTGGAACACAGTAATGTGGTTCCAGATTTAGATTTACTACGATCTACCTTAAGCCCACAAACACAGGGCATTGCAATTATGAAAATTTCGTTTAAATACTTTTCTTAAGCGCGGAGAAAAACACGTCTGAACAGGTTGACGTTCTCGCGAAATCTTCATCGAAATATAGAAACTTCTGTTAATTTAAATTATTCTGAGTTTGCTATTCCCATCCAGCCAAATTTCCATTAGATCACAATTCCTGAAGCGTAAGTTGCCTGCAAAAAAACGAAATTTCTAAAAACTTTGCACCTCTTTGCAAAATATTATTGCGGTGTCGTCTGCACCATCTATCATTGTAGTTCGGTGGTACCATCAGTGACCACGGAGATAATGAATTCAGTAGCAGAGTCAACTGAAGTAGCAAGAGGCTTAATACTGAGAGTATTCTTACAATAGATTGCCACACCACCCCCTCTTTTATGTTTTCTATCATTTCGAACTAAATTGTAATTATTGATACAACAGTGGAGATCAGAAGTATCACTAGTAAGCCACGTTTCACTAACACAAATAACATCTATAAATGAGTGCTCAAAAATGTGCCTAACATAGTCCATTTTATCAGAACACAAGCTTCGTGCATTAAAATGAACTATGTTTAGACCAGCAGACTGTTTACACGTAATATCTAACACAAGCCGAGGATTACCATTAGCACTGGAAATTAGGTTCTCAATTATGTGAACTTTGTATTCAGGGCCATAAAGGAGACATGTAAGTGAATGTATATGGACGGAAGTGATAAACCATGTAAGCCACAAATAACCAAGCTGATATTTTCAAGGGGAGGGTAGAGAGAAAAGAGTACAGCATCTAAGGATAGGAGGGATATACAAACAGAGAAAATTAAACATAGTTTTTTTAACATAATACATGATAATAAAATTGCCATCATATGTTTACGCGGTGCCAACAATTTCATCTATGCTCTTTTTATCAAATACTGCGATTGCGGATTCGCCATCTCTTTTTCGAACCATAACCTGGCCCCCACAGAGAACGCTGCTACTAGGTGCTTTTGACGTCTGAGTTGAGCAGAATAGTGCATGACTTCGCGATTTGCTCTAGAGAGGCTTTCATGTATACGAATACGGTCAGAGCCAGCCACTGCTCTGAAAAATTTACGTCGAGAGTGAGAGGAGAAAAGTTTAACAACAATGGGAGAGTTTTTGGATTTATTTTTCCCTTTATTCGTAGGTACACAAAAAACTTCTCAGTGTTAAAAGCTGTGCATATTTTGGAGAAGATTTCAGCGCAGTTTTCATGGCCCACATTAGGTATGCCGCTAATAATTAAGTCAGTAGCGACAACTTCATTTTCATGCCTAACAGCTTCACGCTTTAAGGCAAGCACCTCTGCTTTTAGATTAGCACCCTCTTCACACGTTGCCCCTGCAGCCGTCAACCGCACATCCGCACAAACAAAATTTCTCATTCATAATAATTACAAAAAGACTTAAAAAAAATATCTCAGAAATAACTATTATGGAAAGACTTTTAAAATATGTTTCTTTCAATAATAATAATTTTTTGATTTTTATTTTTTCTCTTATAATAATTACAACTCCGGCCATAATCCAGTAGGCCAGTGTAAATATATGTAAATAGAAGTAGTTAAGTTAGTTTTAGTAAATAACACAAAAAATTGAACATTGGGAATTTGCAGATCATTATTGTTCAAGAAATAATTCTTGTAATTTCTTGCAAGTGGGAATGATATCTTTGCAAAAATCACTAGATAATATGTATTAGTGCTTTAAAATATTTAAAAAGTACCTGATATAAACATTTATTTTTTTTTTTTTGCATCCATTGTATTTTGCCAACTGTATGAATAAAATAGATCTAACAATTTTGTGGTTCGTTAAAAGTAATTAGTAAGTAATTCACATTTAATAATTTGTTTTCAGTTTCGTTGCTTTTTAAATATTTTAAAGTACTAATACATATTATATAGTGATTTTTGCTGAGATATCATACACACTTTTGCAGTAAATTACAAGAATTATTTTTTAACCAAAAAATCCGCAAATTCCCGATGTTCAATTTTGTGGTGGTTCATTAATGTTAGTTTTAATAAGAAAAATGTTTACGTGCATCACTGCAATCAATTACAAAATCATTTTTCAAGATAATATACAAAATCGTCTTTATATATGTATACATATATGCACATACAATCTGTGACTGTGTGTGAACGTATGTACGCAGAACGACGGTTTTGTATTAAATCTTGAAAAATGCTTTTGTAATTGATTGCAGTGATGCACGTAAACATGCCAATCCTAACTTATACCTGAATTTTGTAATTTTTAAAGCCTGAATTTTTTAATTTTTAAAGACTGGATTTGTTTTTCAATTTATATTAAATACTGAATTGTTTTTATGTTTTACGTAACTTTAAGTTTGGAGGAATACCTCAATAAAGTGCCTTTTGAGAATACATACATATATACATATTATTTTTGGCTATTCGGAACTGCCAGTATATTTGGTTGTGTGGCTATTTTTCGAGGTAATATTGCAGCAACGAAATTTAAAAATATATTTTCACCACATAACTATTTAAGTTGCGAATACTCCAATTGGTTTTTTATTCAACGGAAAAAGTGTATTTTACCCTTAAAAAAGGGTTTTAAATAGTTTTATATGAAACAATGTACTTTTGTTAATTTATTTTAAAACAAATCTATGTACATGTGTATGCATCTAGCTTATGTAAAACGAAAGAACAAGGAAATGAATAAGGTAAAGGGAAAGGAAAAAGGATTAGAAAAAAGAAAGGATTTTATGAAAAAAAATTTATATTTGATAATGAAAAGGATAAATGATAAAGGAAATAAAAAGAAAGGGGGAAGGTGAGAAGTGATACGGAAAAGAGGGGTGATTTGTCGCAGTATAAGCTTATGAAAAAAAATTATTTATCAATCTTTCTTGAACGCGTTTTCCAGCAGAAGATACCGAACCCGAATAATTGGAGTTATTAGCCTCGTTGACGTCCAAGAAATTATTGTTATCATTTGCTTCCGTAATTTGCTCTCCCAAACGAATATTGTGTAAGGTTGCGCACGCATTAACTATCTTACCAGCAAAGCCGGGCTCATACAATAGAACCCTTTGCTGCGATAAACATCGCCAAGTCCCTTTAAGGACGCCAAACAAACGTTCTATTGGATTCCGGGCTTTGCACAGGGCCTCATTATATCGGAATTTCGGAGTACCCTCAGGCTGGTTCGGTAAGGGCGTCATAAGCCACGGCTCCAAAGGGTATCCGGAATCACCTGGAGGTAAGGTTTTTAAAATAAAATATGCCCATTTTGAAGTAGGAAACATAGTACCAATCAAGAACATATTCCGGTTGCCATCTTCATGGGCTCTCTGCATTATTCTGCGTACTGCACAGGAACTCCATATATATGCGTCGTGACGTGCTCCAGGAAATTTGGCATTAACATTCAGTATTTTAAGATTCGGATCACATATCTAAGAAATTTAGAAATTATACACATATAGCATATATTTTCATTTAAAGTGATTATGTTACCATTTGAACATTTAGGGAGTGATACCCATGATGGTTTACATATCGTCGTTTAAAGTGCATTTTTGCGTAAGAGGTATTTTCATTTTCGAGTAAGGGACATTTTTGCCAAAAATGAGATTTTCCAACCCTGAGTTCCTGACGCTCAGCTCTATCGATCCATACCAAAACTTTGCAATTCTAACAACAAAAACGCATAATAACAGTAAATTTCATAATCGCTTATGAAGAGTATTGTTAAAATTTGGCAGCATTACCGCGTATGATTTCAGTTCATTCATACAAGCGAAGTTATATGTTATTAGATAAATAAATTAAAGGACGAATTTATATGAAAGGGAGCAAAAGTTAAATATTTTAAACAAATAATGTCAGGTAAATATCAAGCAGGTATTATTTTAAACAAATTAAATGAAGTTGCTAATTGGTAAGATCTGATACTACGTTTTTTTGCTACAATCTTTACAATTTTCCCAACCAAATTATGACTAAAGGTATCAAAAATTAAAAAACAAAACAAGAAAGGAAGCCTCAGTTCGAGTGGAGCCAAATATTATAAGCTTTCATAGTTTTTTTACGTTTTCTGGAAACACGGTGTAATTTATATAAAGCCCGTGCCGCACAAAGTGGCCGCAGCCACGCCCATTTTGAAAATTCGTGTCAATAATTTGACTAAACGTATAAATATTCTTGTTATTATAAAATTTCATCCCTTTATGACTTTTAGTTACAGAGATGTCACGTTACAAATTTCTGAAGGGCATTCGAGAAATATTTTTGCTAAAAAGTAGGCGTGGTTATAAACTGATTTCGCTAAAATTTTGCACATATACTACCGCAAGTGGTAGAAATAAGTCCACCAATTTTCGTCATAATATCTCAATTATTTGTCGATTTATGGGCTCCGAAATCTCGTAGATTCCTTTGTCTAATAAGAGGCGATGCCACGCCCATTTTCCAAAATTTTTCTGTTTATGGTTTTCTATCTATCGTGGTACTTGTGCCACAAAATTTCATTGAATTATCTTTATAATTGACGAAGATATCGCTCAAAATGTTTTTATTGGGCTCCTTTGTAATACCCATATATAAAAGTGGGCGTGGTCATGGTCCGATTTCGCCCATTTTCAACCGTCCCAGTCTGGATAGGAACCTGTATACTAAATTTCATAAAAATATTTAAATCTGTGTACTATTACAGCTGTGTATAAAAATTAATGTATTACATTGCGATAAAAACATGTTTTTTGTAGGCCATGATTCTTATGCGAAAATTTATAAGACATTCAAGTCAGGTTATAAACCAGATAGAACACGGATGTTCCTAATCCTATCCACAAAAGTCACCTCAAAGTTACAAAAAGTAAATATCAAGATTTAAAACACTTAAAACGAATGATGCCCTACAATTGTCACAGCTTTTATGACAATTTACCACATTTACCTTACGACTTCTCCAGCAATGTGTAAACAAAATTACGTTTTCTTAATTAGAAATATTAATTTTAGCTTTAAATTTAATATAAGTATAAGTTTTGTTACTTTTTTTCTTTATAAAATACTAAAAAAAAGAATTATATTGAACATTTTGCCATTTCATAACCGCTTGTGCGTGATTTTTGTGCCAAATAAAAATTGCACAACCGCACATGAAAAAAAAGAGTCCTAATAATTCAATTTGTTTCTTTTTTTACACTAAGTTGATGTTTTAGCTAACAAACTGATCTACGTAACTATTTAAATTTAAGTTTGTACGCAGAAAGAAGTAACGGTTTTGAAATGAAACAGTTTTTTTGCTCTCCTGTAAAGTTCAACCAATGTCCGCTATGCGAAAATGAAAATACCTCTTACGCAAAAATGCACTTTAAACGACGATATGCTTCCTTTTGTACTTTGGGTGCCATAATCGATATATGTGAACAATCTATTGCCCCTATCGTACCCCCAACGAATGGCGCAGCCGCCGCCGAAAAAACCTCTTTTGCAGCTTGGCAATCTTCCTGCCTCGTAGGAAACTTAATTTCCTCAAACAACATTTTCTCATTAATTGCATCTGTCACTCGATGGACGCACCGGCTTACGGTTGATTGGCTCATCGACAAGCCCCACTGTTCGCCTACAGGTCGTTGGTAGCAGCCGGTGGCGTAAAATCGAAGAGTACACAACACCTTAATGACAAAAGATGTTAAGTAAGGAAAAATCAAAATTTCTGCAACTATATTTGATACCTGTTTTTCCGCTGAAATTGCAGTTATAATCTGGCCTTTTAGGGAGGTTTCCAGTCGCTCTACTACCTCTGTCACAATTTCTGGGCCCACCCGATATAATTTTCGAAACTCGGATGGCGCCAGCTCGAAGGGATCGTCCATATCCCGGAGTGAACGCATATCCACTTTTTGGGAATTTTCACTTCTAGAGAAATAATAGGCAACAAATTCAAAAGCAATTAAAAAAGTTAAAAAAATAAGGCTTTATTGAAAACTTATAAAATAAATTATTTTAACCGCACAAACTGAAACCGTGTTAAATAAACCAATTTTTCAGACGACAAGGAAATCAGCTATTTTGGTTTAACCACATTCTGAATAGACAAAAGTTAGTGAATAGAAGATACGTTAAAATTATGGTTAAGCTATTTTAACGATAAAAAAGTGGTTAAAAAAGTTAGTGAATCGCGCTACTGGCCCTTATGAGGAAATTTGGTGAGAGTTTGAAAAATGGGCGGTGCCACGCCCACTTATTAAGGGCCAAACATTGAAAGTTTTATATGTCATAACTCAGAAACCGTTGAAGATAAATCGATGAAATTTGGTAGGCGTGATATACTTACTTAGGCAAATGTTTAGACGAAAAATTGCCAAAATCGGTTAACGACCACGCCCACTTTTATATATGGGTATTATAAAGTGGCCTAATAAAAACATTTTAAGCGATATCTCTGTCAAATATAAAGGTATATCATTGAAATTTTATGGCAGGAGTCCAACTCCGGATATAAAACGAAAATCACAAAAAATTTGGAAAATGGGTGTGGCACCGCCTCTTTTTAGAAGCAGGAATATACGAGATTTCTGAGCCCATAACTCGACAAATAATTTAAATATAATGACGAAACTTGGTGTGTACACTTTTATTAGTTGTGGTAATACATGTTTAAAATTTTAGCGAAATCGGTTGGCGACCACGCCCACTTTTATATATGGGAACTATAAAGGGGCCTAATAAAAATATTTTAAGCGATATCGTTGTCAAATATAAAGATAATTCATTCAAATTTTGTGAAATGAGTTCCACAATAGACCGGAAACCAAAAATAGAAAAATGTGGAAAATGGGCGTGGCACCGCCTCTTTTTAGACAAAGGAATATACGAAATTTCGGAGCCCATAACTCGACAAATAATTGAGATATTATGATGAAACTTGGTTTATACACTTCTATAACTTGTGTTAATAGACACGCAAAAATTAATTCAAATCGGTTTATGACCACGCCTACTTTTTAACAAAGATATTTCTGGAACACGCTTTGGGAATTTGTATCGTGACATCTTTTTAATTAGAAGTCATAAAGGAATGAAATTTTGCACAAAGAATAATATTCATATGCTTAGTTGGATGATTGATAAAAATGTTGAAAATGGGCGTGGCTACGCCCACTTTATGCAGCACTCGCTTTATATAAAATACACCGTGTTTTCATCAAACGCAAACAAACAATGAAAGAATACAGCTGAGTATCTAATGTTCGATTCCACTCGAACTTAGGCTTCCTTACTTGTTTTTTTTTTTAGCATCCAATATATTTTGCGAACTGTATAAATAAAATACATCTAACAATTTTGTGGTTCGTTAAAAGTAATTAGTAATTAATAATGACTTAATAAACATGGTGGGCATGTATGGATTGCTCTCAGTAGCGCATCCATTTATTGTAGTGCATCAGCAAAGATCTGTAAATGATTTTCTTTTGAGGCGTACGAAATTGGTTGGTCTTGCCGTCAGGGCTAGAACGAGTGGGTTGGGGTGAGCTAATATTCTCATTTTGTATGATGCAGCATACTTTCTGATTTCTTGAGAGATAGTAGGTATCTTTAGGTCACGATGTAGTTGGTCGTTCGTGACGTAGTAGGGCGCATTTACAATCATTCTAATGGTTTTCGATTGGAATCTTTGGAGAATCTCTATATTTGAGTTTGCTGCGGTTCCCCATAGCTGTATGCCATAGGTCCAGATGGGTTTTAAGATAGCTGAGTAGAGCAGGAGTTTGTTGTCGATTGATAGTTGGGAGTTTCGATTCATGAGCCAATACAGATTTCTCAGTATTCGTTTGGTGAATATGTGGGTTCTCCATGTTAGTTTTCTGTCGGGATGCATACCCAGGTACTTTGTTACGTCACTTTGCGGTATATCAATGCCATTGAGTTTTACGGGTGGGCAAGTGTTACGTCTAGTGGTAAACGTCACTTGAACAGATTTTGATTCATTTGACTTTATCCGCCAGTCTTTCAGCCAATGGGTAATTTTATTTAAACTTCTTTGAAGCTTGAGTGAGGCGACGTTAGGGTTGAGGTCTGAAGCCAGTACAGCAGTGTCATCGGCAAAAGTGCCGATAGTGACTCCTTCTGTTATTGGGGTGGTCGTATGTGTAAAGTAGGTACAGTATTGGGCCCATTACACTACCTTGCGGGACGCCTGCTAAGCTCTCGTAAAGCTCAGACTGCTCTGCTCCTTCTTTGACGAAAAAGTAACGATTTTTCAGATAAGATTGTATAGATAGAAAGTAGCTTGTAGGGAGAGTATTTTTTATTTTATAGAGCAGGCCGTCGTGCCATACGCGATCAAAAGCTTGGGATATATCTAGAAAGGCAGCTGTACAGTATTTTTTTTGCTCAAAGGCAGAGTAGATTTTCTCGGTAAGTCTATGTACTTGTTCAATTGTTCCGTGTCCTCTTCTGAAGCCAAATTGGTGATTAGGTATAATGTTACGCTCTTCTATTTTGGGTAGGAGTCTTTTAAGGAAGAGAACTTCCAAGACGTTTGAGACAATGGGCAGCAGACTAATGGGTCTGTAAGACGCTGCCGTATCAGGGGGCTTTCCTGGTTTCAGAATCATTTTCATCTGAGCGACTTTCCATTGAGGGGGTATGAATGCAGTTATTAGTACTGCATTAAAAAGTTGGGTGAGAAATTTTATGCCTTCGTAAGGTGAGTGTTTTAGTACATTGCCATTAATAATATCGTACCCAGGAGCTTTCTTTGGGTTGAGCATCGCTATTACGGTTTTTACCTCCGATATTGCGAATCGTTTTATGGGGAGGTCCATTTGATAGGGATGACTCAGAGTATTTTTCACTTCTGTTGTTGTGCTTAGTGGGGGTTCAATATCATGTGGGGTGAATACTGATTTTAGGTGGCGTGCAAAAGTATTTGCTTTCTCTGCGTCACTTTTCGCCCATTCGTTATTTTCCATTCGTATTGGAGAATTGTAGAAAATCGGCCTTTTTAGCTTACTAGCAGCTTTCCAAAGGGAGTAATCAGTTGCAGCTGTTGCATCAATATTACTGAGATACTGTTGAAGTTGTCTGTTGTGTTCAATTTTGAGGATATTTTTGAGTTCTTTGGTGAGAGCATTCAATCTTTTCTTGTCGTCGGGGTGACGGGTTTGTTGCCATTTTTCCTTGCGAGTCGCTTTTCTTTGAGCTTAGCTTGTATGTTGTGGGTAACGCTTGTCCTTTTTTGACTGATGAGGGTGGGAGTTGATTTCCATGCAGCTTGTTGGATGCAGCTGTTAAAATGTTCGACTGCTGCCTCTATATCTTCAGCAGATTTCAGGGCTAATTTGAAGTCAAGATTAGACGTGATGATGTGTCGGAAGTATTCCCAATCAGTCTTCCGATTGTAAAGGCTGCATTGTTCCGCTGCCGGTGTAAAATTTTTATCAATTGTTACCAGGATTGGAGAGTGGTCGGAAGACAATTCAAAGCACGATTTGCAATTTATATCTGAAGAATTCACGCCTTTCACCACGCAGAAATCGATTAAGTCGGGTATTTTATTTTTATCTGTTGGCCAATAAGTGGGAGTTCCAGTAGAGAATGGAGTTAAACTGAGATTGCTAATAGCATTATATAGTTGTCTTCCTTTAGGGGTAATGAGACGAGAGCCCCAGAACGTGTGTTTGGCATTGTAATCGCCCCCAGCTAGAAATCGATTTCCAAGAGTTTTGAAGAAATTTTCATATTCTGCAGTGCTGAATTGGGTCTTCAATGACAATATTTGTGGCTTGTATAGCATTTGTACGGAATGAATTCGTGCTGTAATGTTTAATACTTTTCCGTATCAACATACCTGAGCCTCCATGAGCGTTGTTACTGGGGTGTTTTGTGTGGTAAAACTTGTAGTTGGGTACTTCAAAGTAGCTTTTGTCAGTAAAGCGGGTCTCAGATATGAGGAGTATATCTATATCGTGGGTCTGAAGTAAAGTTTTAACTTCAAGTAAGTGTTTGGATAGGCCATTGGCATTCCAAATGATAATTTTCAACGGGTTGAAGATGCACAGTTTTTAGTCGTGAGGGTGACGAGGAGGCTCATCATTGATGTTATTTGTTGCATGACTTGTTTCAGTAAGTCTATCATTTCTCGCATTTCGTTAGTGTTTTGCGTTGGGGTGTGGGTTTAATTACTATTTGGAATGGCATTATTAGGGTTCGAGCGGGGTGTTACGCCTTTCTTTGCTGCTTGAGCATATGTGGTTGGGTATTGGTCAATTTGAATTGGGGTTTCAATCTGCATTGGGGTTTGAATTGGCGGTTGTGGTTTCTCTTGGGGCTGTGCAGGAGCTTTTTTCCTCAGAGTTGGGTATTTGGCGCTTTGGATGTTTTTGTATACCATACAGCCTTTATAATTTGCTGGATGGTTACCTTCACATAGAGCGCATTTGACATCTTCAGATCTTGTCTTTCGCTTACAATCAGCGGAGAGGTGGTTTCCAGCACATTTTATACATACTGATTTTCGACAACAGTAGGACTTTGTGTGGCCATATTGCTGACAGTTGGCGCATTGCGGTATTTCACGCTTCGGGTGTGGGGGCTCGAAAGCAATTCTTGAGTGCAGGAGACTTTTAATTTGATATATCTCCTTGTTATTGGAGGCGGGTTTGAGTTCAATGATAAACATTGGGAGAGGATTTTTTGTGACTCTGTGTTTTATGTTCCAAATGTTTGTGACTGAGTGACCGAGATCTTTTAGAGAATCCACAATTTCTTTTGTGTCTATTGAGGAGTGCATGTTTCTGAGAACAACTCTGAAGGTACGTTCTTGTTTTGTTTTATAAGTGTGGAACTCTGTGCCCTTCTGTTCCAGTTGTGACACTATTGTTTTGTAAGCATCCAGGGATGATGCTTGTACTTTTACTTGATCCTTGCCTGTGAGCTTTAGATCATAGGAGTTTGGAGCAACTTCTTGTAGTAAACTCATTAGGGGGGGAATGTTTAGAACTTTGTCTATAAATATTGGCGGCGGCTTGGGTATTTTTTCAGTTGGTTGGTTAGTTTCCTCAACTTCAAGGGAGGCAAATCTGTTTTCATTTTCATTTTCATTTGGTTGGCGGCTTCCAAGCCAGTAATAATTATCAAGTTTAGCCTGTTTTTTAGAGGCAGTATTTTTACTTAGGCTTTCGCGTTGGCGTTTGGGATTGACGATCTTCCATTCGTCGGTTGGGGTAGCAATTGTCAAGTTTCCTGCAGTTTGGGGTTTCTGGGCTTGTTGTTGTTGGGCATAGAGAATTTCCAGTTGCCTTTGGAGGGTTTCGATCTGCTGTTGTACGTTTGGTACGTTGGTACTAGGCAGGCGGGATGGGGTTAGATGTTGGGACATTTGTTGGGGTGTACCCAGGGATCTCGGGGTTTGGTGCTGTAGTTGCACTTGGGCTTGTTGGGCATCTCGCACTTGGACTTGTTGGGCATCTCGCTGTTGGGAACCTCCTACTTTAGGAGGAGTATGGTTGAGGCGCATCTCGCTGGTGCAAACGAATATATTAGTCTATATTCATTTGCACCCGGCTGCGCTTGTAATATGTACAACTTTTTATGATTGTAATACAATCTGGTTGCAGCTTTTTACAGCTCTAATACTTATGTATAAACTTTACACGAATGGTTTGTGTCCACACTAATTCACCACTTAGTGGTGAAAAATAGGTTTGTGGTGGAGTTTTGTGTGTGGGAGCTTTTGCTATTGTGCGATCAATGCAACAACAATATGCACAATCACTCAGCAATAACACTTAATTTACGCTTTAGAGTTTAAATAAAGCAGTTTTATATTAATTTGATAGCACACTAAGTTGCGACACTTTTTCCGACACTTTTTCACAATATTATTGAGTTAAATTGATCAATTATATATTTTTTTTAGCACAAAAGTACGGAGGAAAAAATTTTTGACAACTTCACAGCGCGACCAGTGTGACCAGTAACCTATGCCTATAAAAATGCCAGATAATTGTGCTCAATATCCGCTACAAGATAATTCTACAGATACGCATACTAAAGAGGCTAACGTTATTGCTCTTCCGCCTACTGAGGTGAATATCCCGCAGACTCTTACTGCGGTATCTAGTGATCTAATCACTCTTACGCCTATTGTTGAATCTCGCGCTGCTATGCTCCCAACTGCTAATGCTGATTCTGCTGCTAATATGCCAACTAATTGTTCATATGCAGCTGCTCTCGCTAATGCTTATTCTCCACTACCTAATGCTAAGAAGAAGAAAAACAACAAATCGCAACCACCTGCTGTCGGATCATACTCAAAACCTGTTTTGGATGTAGCTGAGAATTTGGAAGTTGTTGGTAAACAATCGCGTGTTATTGGGTCGAATGCAGATGTTGACTTAGAGGTAGTTGCGGGTATGAAATGGTTTCATATATCATCATTTTCGCCTAAGGTTACTACTGATAATATAATTGAGTATGTAAACAAGCAAACAGGAATAGATAAGCAGTTTCTTAAGTGTCATACTCTCGTTAAAGAAGGAGTAAACCTCTCTAGTCTTTTAAGAGTTAACTTTAAGCTTGGGGTATTAGAAACCTTACAAGATAAGCTTCTATCTCCCAATGTATGGCCATCTAAAGTTAGTGTTCGACCGTTTGTTTTTTTTCAAAAAAAAAAAAGAGGACAGTTAGTCACATAAATATTCGTACTTTAAATCTTTCTAATGAATCGCATCAACTTAGAGTTTTTTATCATAATTTTTCCGGCATTAGAACCAAAGCTAAATTGGTACGTGAGTTAAGTGCGCAGCAAGATTATGATATTTTTGTTTTTGTGGAGACTTGGCTTAACGCTGATTTTTATGATCAAGAATTTTTTGATCCAAACCTGTATGCCGTTTTTAGAAAAGATAGGGACACCATCAAAACTGGTTGTACGAGGGGAGGTGGTGTGCTTATTGCTGTCAATTGTAAATTCCATGCTGCAACTAAATTACTAATTAATCAAGATTATCTTTTGGATCAGTTAGTGGCTTTGTTCAAGAACTGCTCTTCGCTTGCTTATCCACTAAAAGTAATTTTTAACAGATCTCTTTCTATGGGGGTTTTCATTGAGGATTGGAAATTGTCTTTTATTACTCCAATTTTTAAAAGTGGCAATAGAAGTGATGTGAGTAATTATCGACCTATTGCCAAGCTCTCCTCTACTTCGAAACTTTTTGAGTGTGTAATCAAAGATAAAATGTACTTTGCGGTTAAAAGCGTTATCAGCCCAAACCAGCATGGGTTTATACCGGGTAGGTCTACGGTCTCAAATTTGGCGGTCTTCTCGGAAGATTGTATTTCAGCCTTTCATATGGGAAATCAGATGGACGTGGTTTACACGGACTTCTCGAAAGCTTTCGATAAAGCCTCGCATACAATTTTAATAAAAAAATTGGCATGCTTAGGTTTTCACTCCACATTCCTTTCATGGTTGAGGTCCTATCTGTTAAATAGACGTTGTGTGGTTGTCGTTGACAATTCACAATCTTATTCTTTCCTTGCATCATCTGGAGTACCCCAAGGTAGTATATTGGGCCCACTATTATTTGTAATTTTTATTAATGACATTAGTAGATGTTTTTCAAAAACTATTTTTTTGCTCTACGCAGATGACTTGAAAATTTACTCGATTGTGAAGAATATATCAGACACGCTGGCATTTCAAGCTGATCTTGATCGGTTGATTTTATGGTGTTTTTTTTTTTTTTTTTTTTTTTTTTTTTTTTACGAGGAGGAAGCATCGAAAGCCTTTACCCCGTCAGTGTGGGACTCTAACCCTAACTAAACCTCCTACTGTCATCGTACCGAACCCCCCGGTACTACCGTCAAGCTACCGGCGGGAGGTGGGTTGAGCACTAGGCTCACAGTCCGTAATGGTCGCGTTATTGCCCTCAGTCTGCCTTAAAAGGCTTCACCCATATATTTTTTATAAAAGTGGTCAGTGTTAGGTGGTCTGCGGAGGCCAAAACTCCGTACCACGCGCATTGGCGGATGCAGGAGGCCTAGCTCCTGTACGTATCCGTAACGGATGCAAGAGGCCGAGCTCCTGTACGTATCCGTTTCATTCAAAGTTCACAAAATTAGGTGGTCTGCGGGGGCCAAAGCTCCGCACCACACGCGATGACGGATGCAGGAGGCCTAGCTCCTGTACGTATCCGTAACGGATGCAAGAGGCCGAGCTCCTGTACGTATCCGTTTCATTCAAAGTTCACAATGTTAGGTGGTCTGCGGGGGCCAAAGCTCCGCACCACGCTCGATGATGGATGCAGGAGGACTAGCTCCTGTACGTATCCGTAACGGATGCAAGAGGCCGAGCTCCTGTACGTATCCGTTTCATTCAAAGTTCACAATGTTAGGTGGTCTGTGGGGGCCAAAGCTTCGCACCACGCTCGATGATGGATGCAGGAGGCCGAGCTCCTGTACGTATCCGTTCCACTCGAAGTGGTTAATGTTAGGTGGTCTGCGGAGGCCAAAGCTCCGCACCACAAGATATTACGGATGCAAGAGGCTGAACTCCTGTACGTATCCGTTCCACGCAAAGTATATATGATTACTAGAATAATTTCGCACGCCGCTGGTATATTTAGTCGTCGCTGGTTCGTCGTCGTAGTCTCTCAAGGCTCCTCAGTGTTCTCATCGTGTCTGCTATTATATCACTCGCTGCAGTCCATTTTGCATTGCTTTCTAGCATATGCTTTACAAACGACTCGGGTGTATAGTCTCCTTCAAATATTCTACAGAGCTTTGCTTTTGGTTTCATAAAATCTTGCGCACTCAAAGAAGACGTGATATACATCCTCTATTGCTTGCCCTCCACAGTAATCGCACGTTGGGTTTGACTCGTGCTTAAAACGAAAAAGATAGGCTTTGAAACAACCGTGACCAGTTAGGAACTGGGTAAGGTAAAAGTCGACTTCGCCGTGTGCTCGTTCCAACCAGCATCTCAAATCTGGTATGCATCTATGTGTCCAGCGTCCCTTCGTGGAGTTACTCCATCTAAGCTGCCAGCTATGCATGCTGACCTCTCTCGCCTCGGAACGATCGACATCGTTCTGTGCAATAATTGTAGCTTCTTTTGCTAGGATGTCTATAGGGTATAGACTGGAAATTACTAGAGCGGCCTCATCCGATACGGTTTTAAACGCACAGCACACTCTCAGCGCGCACAGACGGTAAGTCGACTTGATGCAACGAAAATATGACTGATGTTCTATAGCGTGGTGCCACACAGGAGCGCCATACAGAATTTGGCTCCTTACGACGCATGCAAGAAGTTGTCGCCGCCGTTGCTTTGGGCCATGTGAGTTCAACATTATGCGTGTTAGGACTGTCACGGTCGATGAAGCCTTATCGTTTGCGTACTCAATATGGGTTTTAAATGATAATCTTCTGTCAATCATAATACCCAGATATTTTACTGCTTGGAGCGTGACGATGTCATGACTTCCGCTTCTTATTATAGTATGCTCCACTTTTTTCCTGCTTGATATGAGCACTGACTCCGTCTTCTGCTCCGCTAGCTGCAAGCCATTCTTATCCAGCCATCTTTTCACGACGATTATACTTTCGTTTGTTTTTGTGCGTATATCGTCTAGTTGCTTAGCAGTAACAACTAGGGCTATGTCATCAGCAAAACCAAATATTTTTACGCCTTCAGGAAATCTAAGGCGTAAAACGCCGTCATACATAATGTTCCACAGCAGGGGGCCAAGCACTGAACCTTGTGGAACGCCACCTGTAACCTTTAATTTCTTAGTGCCAGCTGACGTTTCTACTCCAGCGTTCGATTTTCGAAGTAGCTTCGTACAAGACTCCTAAGGTATTTTGGTATTCCGATTGTAGATGACTCTCTCTAGGATTTTGCCGGCCGAGTCAAGTAGGCATATGGGCCTGTAGCTAGATGGTACAGTGAGGTCTTTACCAGGCTTAGGCAGCAGTACCAACTTTTGGTGTTTCCATATCGTTGGGAATGTACCTTCTGCTAGGCATGAATTAAAGAGGTTGGTGAACACAGATGTCGCATGTTTGAAGGCTACTTTAAGTACTTTGTTAGGTATTGCGTCTGGTCCGGGCGACTTGCTTTCCTTGAGTCCATTAGCTGCCTGGAGAGTTTCTTCATCCGTTACTTCATCGAATGATCTCAGTATTTCACTCGAAATAGGGGAAACTAGTCTCCTTTGGACAGGAAAAAGAGTAGTTACCACTTCCTCCAGGAAAATGGGGCACTTTGGTGTAGATTCCCTGCCATTTTTTAATTTTTTAGTCACAATCTTATACGCAGTCCCCCACGGGTTATTCTGTACATCATCGCAGAGTTCTAGAAAACATTCACGTTTGCTTTGTTTAATAGCCGTCTTAAGAGATCGTCGATCCGATTTGAATTTCGAACGTAGTTCATCGAAATCGGCTCTACCTCTTGAACGTTGAAAGTGTCTTCTAGCTTTAATGCACTCCTTCCGTAGTGAGTTGATGCTTTCGTTCCACCAGTACGTGGATGACTGTGATCTGGACTTCTTTTTGCGTGACATTGATGCATTGCAGGCCGCCCGTAAATCGTCCATTATTGCACTTGCCTTCTCATTTGTTCGCCCGTTGTAGTCTATTTTAGAGAACATTTCCTTGAATACATCTTCGTCGAAGGTGTTCACTTTCCAGCCATGTCGTTGTAAGCGAGGTTCCCTAATTGGCAGATTACCAGCGCTTAATTTAAGGTCGATTAGTATCGCTGAGTGGTCGCTCTGGGTATAACAATCGCTGAGTTTCCAATGGGAAAACCTATACAGGTTGCCGCTAGCGAATGCTATATCGATTATGGAACCGTGACCGTTTCTGGAAAAGGTGTTTTCATTGCCTGTGTTTAACAAAACTGCATCTAGACAGGCGAATGCCTCAAGGAGAGCTCTTCCTCTTGGTGAAGTCCTCTTTGAGCCCCACTCAGTGGCCCAGGCATTAAAGTCGCCTGCTATTATGAACCGCTGTCTATTTATCGCATCCATCGCTATTCTTTCGACGGTTGCTTCAAAAATATCCAGCGGGGTGCTTGGCGGTATATAACAACTGTAAACGTAGATATCGCCAACTTTCCCACAGACGAATCCGTTTTCTTTGACTATCGCTTCCACATATAGGGGCCTTTGTCCACAGGACCAAATTGAAGTCTTTCTACAAGCACCTTGTATCCAGTTTGCCGATTTTTCCCTGTACGGTTCACTAAGTAAAGCTATGTCTACTTTCTGTTCAAGCACAGTCGGGGCCAGTAGGTCTTGCGCCGATTCGCAGTGATTTAAGTTCAGTTGAAGCAATCTCATCGCAAGGTTAGCTTTTGGATTGCTTCCTTGTATATGGGACATTGATTTCCTCCTGTTGGATGATCGGATTTGCTGGCTCCCCGTTTGATGCATAGTACGCATTTTGGTGGGTTGGTGCAGGTTTTCGCCACATGCCCTGCCGCCCCGCATTTAAAGCATGCTCTTTTAAAGTCCTCATTGCTGGTACAGTTCTTTGAGATATGGCCGAAGTCAAGACATTTAAAACATCGTTTTGGCTGCACTTTTGACCTAATCCGGCAAACAACCCAGCCTATCCGGACTTTGCCACTTACCAGTAACTTCTTGACTATCTCCGTTGGTAAGGAAATAGTAGCAGTTTGTGTTCCGCCATACGCTTTCCTGATAGATCGTACGCACGAAGGTTTCACCTCGTAGCCAGTGAGCTCCTTGCTTAGCGCTTCGCTCAACTCCTCCTTGGTGGTTACCTCATCCATATCGCGTATTTCGCACAGCGACTCTTCCATCAGAGATTTTACCTCTGCCTTCCCACCCAGCACCTGTTCCATCGCTGCTTTTAGCTTTGCGGTGTCTGTTTCCGACTGCTTGGAGAGCTGGAGCAGGAGGTCACCCTTTCCAGTCTTCCTTATCTTGCGTACCAGCGCACCCATATCTTGCAGCGAGTCCTCTTTTTTTACTGCCTTCAAGATATCGGCATAAGATACCTCGCCAGTGCGTTTTATAATTATGGCATCTGGGCGTCCCGGCTTTGGCTTTCGGCTCTTTCGCCTTTCCACTTTCTTCCATGCCACCTCTCCGTTAGGCTCTGCTTGCTTCGACGCGACAGTTTCTGAAAAGGTGGCCGTATTTTTTTGAGCCTCCTTCATCTTTTTTGTGAGCGCTTCCGGCGATGGTGTAGCGCCAGAAGCCCTTTCCCGACCTCTCTTTGCTCGTTGTTGCTGTTGCTTCAATGAAGGCGTTGTTTGCGACTGCTTTACATCTTTCGCAATCGTCTCATCGCGGAAAACTTTAGCTGCCTTCTCGTAGGAGACTGCGATCGCCTTTACCAGCTCTTTTAAGCTTTGATTTATGGTGCGTTTACCGCTCCCTATGGTCTCCCTAAGTTCACTGATAAGCTTTCCAAGAGTAAGGAAAGCATTATCGTCATCTGTCTCCCCTTGGGAGCACGCTTCAGAGTTTACCTTACTTGAAGTCACTGCTTTAAGGGGGGGATCTGACCGCGGCGGAGACTGAGGTAGCCTTGATCGTCTCGCAAAGGGGTTAATATCCCCTTCTTCAGTTGGCCCAATTCCTATAATTGGTGCTGGTGTACGCTCCATAACCGTCTGGAGCGCAGAAAAACTTGTTAAGGAGGATCTAAATAAAGAGCCCTCCTAAACTGAATGAAATAGAAATATTATTATTGTTGTTTATTTAAGTTTTCCTATTGTATATGTTTGTTATGGTGTGATTGCTTAGCCCTTATTCCACACTTTACCCCAAGTATTGCTGTTTTTTTTTTATTTTATATATTTTTTTTTTTTTTTTTTTGTTTTTTTTTTTTTTGTTTTTTTTTTTTTTTTTTTTTTAAGTTTTTTAAAATTATATATTTTATTTAGATTATTTTAAATTTACTAAGTATTTTTGCCTTATGCCTGAGTCCTATATTTCGTGGTTCTATTATTATTATTATTTTTTTTATACGTAACACCCTGTTTTGTTTATCTACTTAACGATCACTGAAGGCTGAGTAGCACTGCTGTTATTCGTTTGCTGCTGTTGTCTCGCTTTTGCGCGACTGCAACAGCTGTCCAAGCACGCCGGTGGAGATTTGTTAATTTTCCACTTAGCTTTGCTGTCTCGCTCGTTGGCACTTCCAGTGAAAAATTTGCGGGCTTATAATATTTTTATTTATTTTTTTATAAATCTTCGCATATGGCGCGAGATAAACAAACACGCACGCACAGATTTCGACGCGGTATCGATTTCACGAATTCAAATCGCGGTGTATTATTCTCGCACTTAAATATCACCGGCTTTTTTTTATATTTTTCAGTAGGGACTCTCAAGTGACCGTGCATACTTGTGAGCATACTTATGTATCTGATTTTATGGTGTAGTAATAATTGTTTGCCCCTGAACGTTAAGAAGTGTTTTCATATCACTTTTGCGAAATGCCTTTCCCCCCTGCGGAGTTGTTATTTTGTATCGAATTGTCGTTTGCAAACTGTTAGTGAAACCTTGGATCTGGGTGTTGTATTTGATGCAAAGTTCACTTTCATTAACCATATTAATTATATAATTCCTAAATCTTACGCTATGTTAGCATTCGTCAGACGTAATTGTAAAGATTTTTCATGTCCTTACACACGTAAATTACTCTATACATCATTTGTTCGGTCAAAGCTAGAATATGCATCTTTCATTTGGAGGCCTTATCATGCCTGCCATATTATTAGAATTGAGCGCATTCAAAAAATCTTCATTTCGTTTGCTCTGAATGCCCTTCGCTTTCATGATCCAGTTCCGTCCTACTACTCACGTTGCCTTCTTATAAATTTAAAATCCCTGGAATCTAGAAGAACAATTTTATCTCTATCTTTTGTATTTGACATTATATGTGGTGCTGTTGATTGCCCCCTGCTTCTTGAACGGATTGATTTTAACACTCCGGTCAGAGCGTTGCGTAATTTTGACTTGTTTCATATTGCTATTATAAGAAAGCTGTACGTGATTAATGCACCCATAAATCGAGCTCTTGTTGAATTCAATACGATCTCTAGAAAATAGGAGATTGATTTTTCTTCCGCCAGGCTTTCGTTCATTAGTATGCTTAATCTTGCTATTAAGTAATGTTAATTCATACCTACATATTTTTTATTAAGTTTATAATTTTTAAGCCTTTCTATTAATTATATCCATTAGTCTGTAAGACATTTTGTTTTTGTTGACTAATTAAAACCTAAATAAATAAATAAATAAATAAATAAAGATAATTGCATACTAGCACATATAGTGAATATATGTACATAAGTACAATAATTAAGGGGAACGCGTAAAATCGCGAAAAAATAAAATTTTACATTGTCAAATATTTATTAATTTGCATTGTCAATTCGGGAAGCTATGTGGATAAAGATCATTCAGAATTAAATGAAGAAGATTAAATGAAGAAGCTATACCCCAAAAAAGCTATATCTGAACAATCGGTTGTATGACAGCTATATATTATAGTGCTCCAATCTTGACAAATTTTAGTGACATTATTTAGGTCCATATGAGTACAAATACTGAAAAGTTTCATGTCCTTAGCTGTTGGGATGGAAAAGTTATACCCAAGAATGCATAGTCTGAACAATCGGTTGTATGGCAGCTATATGTTATAGTGGTCCGATTTAGCCCATTCCGACAAATGATCAGCTAGTCATAAACCTATACCCACATACCGAATTTCTCTAATACTTATATCTAGAAAAATACACCTTGATTTTTCACATTTAATTTTTTCCTCATTCAGTTTTTTACACGGATTCGCCCATATATAAAATTTCGCCGCCATATTTGATCCACCATTTTGATTTTAAACAAGTCAGGAAGCCTTAGTTCGAGTGGAATCGAACAATAGATACTCAGCTGTATGCTTTCATTGTTTGTTTGCGTTTGATGGAAATACGGTGTGATTTATATAAAGCGAGTGCTGCATAAAGTGGGCGTAGCCACGCCCATTTTCAAAATTTGTATCAGTCATCCAAATAAAAATATGAATATTATTCTTTGTGCAAAATTTCATTCCTTTATGACTTCTAGTTACAAAGATGTCACGTTACAAACTCCCAAAGGGTGTTCCAGAAATATCTTTGTTAAAACTAGGCGTGGTCATAAACCGATTTCAATAAATGTTTGCATGTCTATTAACACAAGTTACAAAAGTGTATGAACCAAGTTTCGTCATAATATCTCCATTATTTGTCGAGTTATGGGCTCCGAAATCTCGTAGATCCGTTTGTCTAAAAAGAGGCGGAGCCACGCCCATTTTTAAAATTTTTTCTATTTTTTTGTTTCCGGTCTATTGTAGAACTCATGCCACAAAATTTCAATGAATTATCTTTATATTTGACAAAGATATCGCTTAAAATGTTTTTATTAGGTCACTTTATAATTCCCATATATAAAAGTGGGCGTGTACGTCAACCGAATTCGGTAAAATTTTGAACATGTATTACTACAAGTAATAAAAAAAGTGTACACACCAAGTTTCTTCATTATATATAAATTATTTGTCGGGTTATAGGCTAAGAAATCTCGTATATTCCTGCTCCTAAAAGGAGGCGGTGCCACGCCCATTTTCCAAAATTTTTGTGTTTTTTGTTTTATGTCCATAGTTGGACTCCTGCCATAAAATTTCAATGATATATCTTTATATTTGACAGAGATATCGCTTAAATGTTTTTATTAGGCTACTTTATAATATACATATATAAAAGTGGGCGTGGTCGTCAACCGATTTTGGCAATTTCTCGTCCAAACATTTGCCTAAGTAAGTATATCACGCGTACAAAATTTCATCGATATATCTTCAATGGTTTCTGAGTTATGACTCATAAAACTTTCAATGTTTGCCCCTTAATAAGTGGGCGGGGCACCGCACATTTTCCAAAATTTCACCATATTTCTTCATAAGGGCCTGAGATCAATACGTGGGTGAAATTTTATCACTCCAGCTCTATTAGTGACTGAGATACAAAATTTCCGATTTTTACTATATAGGGGAAGTGAGCGTGGTCATGGTCTAATTTCGCCCATTTTCAATACCAACCGTCCCAGTCTTGATACCAACTTGCATTCCAAATTTCATGAAAATATCTCAATTTTTGCGCGAGTTATCTTGCGCTCAGACGGACGGACGAACAGACGGACGGACATGGCTCAATCGATCTCTCTTTTCACCCTGATCATTTTGACGTATATAAATCTATATCTGTCTCGATTATTTCATTCTGGTAAAATTAACCGTTAGGAAATCAAAATTATAATACTCTGTGTACTAGTACAGCTGAGTATAAAAATGTGTCATCAGATTCGAAATCCGCAATTACAAAAACCCCTTTTTAACATGCTTTTATTAGCTTCACCTGTATGTATGTATGTATGTATGTATGTATGTATGTATGTATGTAACTTCATCCCATCCGAAAAGTTGCAACATTTAACTAAAATTATTATATCTTTCAAACATTCACTTTTTGGTGTTCTCTCTATTATTTCTTTCTCGTCCGGATTCGAAACATGACATCAACAGCCCAACGGCATCATATAGTAGGGCATTCAACATTATACTTTATGCTTCATTGCGGCTTTTATGTTACCTTTCTTCAAAGTAGCCTCTATGAATTTCAATTCACTCCCGTATACAAGCCAATAATAATAATAATAATAATAATAATAATAATAATAATAATAATAATAATAATAATAATAATAATAATAATAATAATAATAATAATAATAATAATTCCCAACGGTTTACCCTCCATATCCCGCCCGACCGCCGCGAGGGGCGCAATCCGCATGACGCACGGATATATATTTTTTTAGTTTTGCCAAGGTGTTGAGTGGCTGGAGTTTGTTAAACGTCGAGTTCTTATGCTGCTCAGCTACGGAATATAAATTCATCAGCTGATTACACATACTTAAGTTTATATATACACTTACACTCAGAAAAAAAAGCGTTCTAAAACACACAAAACAAGTCCAAAATCAAGCCCATCCGTTGACAAAAGTCTGGTAAGTACGTTTTTTCTTAACTCGTGAACGACGTGCTTGGTTTGAGAACGTTTTTGCCAAGACCACCGTTCTACTTTTAAGAACTGTTTCGACTTGAACAGGGACATTTTCGGGCTCATTTTAAGAACGCTTTGTGCTTGATTTGAGATCGTTTTAACTTAATTTTAAGACCAGTTTGCGCTTGATTAGAGAACGTCTTTCATTCATTTCAAGCACGGTTTGTGCTTGATTTGAGACCGTTTTACCGTCATTTTAAGACCACTTTGCGCTCATTTAAAGCACGCTTTGTGCTTGTGATCCAGGGTACGGCAAGAGTTTATGTGAGATTGTATTAGTGAGAGGAGAGAGATTTGCGCTACACTGGGGTAAGCGCAAATTATATGCAATAAATTTAACATATGTGGGAAAATTAAACTTTTTTTCTTGAAAAATTTAAGGATTTTGTTTAGTTTTAGGTACAAAATTATTATTGATGTAGTACATACCAGAGCTGGAAAAAGCAAGTAAAAGTATTATTACCTTTACGAATACTCAGTAATTGAAAAAACCAATTACCAAGCATAAGAGTATTTTATTGGTAATTGATATTCAGTACATACATACATTTTTCAATTCTTTATCACTTTCAATTATTTTAAATTTAAAAAACAAAAGCAGTTACTACAAGAAACCCACCTTAATATAGATATATTAAAAAAGAGTTCTCATGAACGAATTTTCCTGATTTGTTGGTTGTAATATTTAGTGTCGGATGATTATAATAATAATAATAATACAATGGCGCTATTATAACTCTGACGAGTTTTATGGCCGAGCTCCTCTCCCAATTCGAGGTGTGCTCCTTTTTTGTTTTTCCTACTAATTGGGTGGACCTACAGTTTTATGCCGGCTCCGAACAGCGAATGCATTTTTTGTGAGAAGCTTTTTCATGGCAGAAATACTCTCGTACTCTGAAAAAAAAACCTTGTAAATCTAAAGACTTTCGCTGTTAAATCAACTACTTTCCGCAGTTGAAATGTGCCCAACAACGCTCCGTTGTTGTTTCAAAGGTGCGAGCGTTGTTGATTTAAGTCAATAACGGAGATTGTTGGAAAAAATGTTCACCTAAAAATAAATTTTTGTTTGCATTTTACTCTTCATCTTCTCTCCACCCGGGCCCCAACTGCAAATATGTAGCCTCCGCTTGTTCTCCTATTCTTCTCTCCTTCCTATCATTCACTGGTTGCTATATTTATTTCTTATTCTGCTTTTTCTTCTTTATTTTATATTCTCCTCCGGATTCGAACCATGACATCAACCTGAAATTCTATCCAATCATCACATAGTGGAACATTCAACATTATATTGAATTGTAGTAACCTATTTATACTTCCATTTCCTAAAAAGGAATCCATGAATTATTTGAATCATTGTAAAAACAAAATTTAAAAAAAAATTGTTCTCATTAGTTTTGTTTACAACGGAAACTATTGGATCAAATACTTTTGCCTTTAAATCAACAACGGGGAGAAAATTGTTGCTAAAAATAAACTTTTGTTAGGATTTTTCTCTTCATATTCTCTGCATCATTATCTTTTTTTTGTTCGTTTTCTCACAAAAAATATTTTCTCACAAACAATTTTTTAAAAGCAAGCAAGTTTTTGAAACAACAACGGCCGTTTTTGAATAAATTGTTGGATCAAAAACTTTGCTGTAAAAACAAATAATTTTGCTGTTGAATCAAAGACGGAGATTCAACAGCCGATAGTTGTTGGTTTAACTACGGGTATTTTTTTCAGAGTAGGGTATGCCGCCCACTGCCGAGAGGTGACCGCTGCTCTTAAAAAACCCAATAATTGGATTTTTACTAATTAGAAAAATTGTTTTGGTGTTTTGCGGCCACCATCGGATGATTATACTCCACGTAATTGGAAAGAGTTAATGGTAATTGATGAAGTAATTTAAAATGTAATTAATTACCAATTAGCAGTAAAAAGTAATTGTACCTGAACATTTTAATTATCAAGTAATTGCACTTAGACGAGGTACAATACCAAGTATTATTCATTGCTTCACAGCACTGGTACATACCATACATGTGCAATGATAAAAAAAAAACAGAAAAATGTACGAAATATATCGTCAAATAAATTTCAATTGTGTATGTGCACGAGCACACTGTCGTTCACACAACAAATCAACACAGCCGTTGCGTGTGTTGCTTATTCGCTGTCTGAACAACGACTGATTTGAAGAGCGTAAGAATGCGTGTATGAACTCATTTGCCCGTGCGGGACAGCTTTGCCTGTCGCTGTTGTGATCAGAACATTTGACGGTCTACATGTATTCAGAAACACAGAAGCACACATAACTCGTCGCGGTTAGTGAAAAAATGTAAACAAATTAATAAAAGCGAGTTTTTTTTTATAATAAAAACGTAAAATTCTACCGAAAATATAAATAAAATCAATGTTTAAATGTAATTAAAAGTTATAAAAGTGAAAACTTGTATAAAAAGTATCGTTCCAAAGGCAGTTGAATCAATTTTCCCACATGAAATTTTGCTTTTGGGAAGGGTGAATTTAACAATAAATTACATGAATTGTGTAATTAAAAAATCTGTGAAAACGATTTATTTAGTTAAATTAAAGCTAGGACTTGCATTTTAGTCACATTGTAACTGATTTTCGTGGTGAAATTGCCATTATTTCGCATTTTCAGAAAGTGGATATCGACGTCGAAACTCTAGCCGCAAAAGATCCCAATAAACGTCGAAAGAAAAAGTCTCAAACGTTTGAGAAAATCATAATTCTCAACTTGAGTTTCAGCATGTTTTATCGTTGAAAAAATAAATGTGTTCTCAAATTTCTTAACTATGAGCTGAGGAAGTCTTGAGGACAAAAAACTGGCAGCGCCGCTCACATTTAAGGAATTTTTGATCTGATTTGATATGTAAATAAGCAAGTACCTGCACACAATTTAAATGGAAAATTAAATTTATTTAAGTAATATATGTATGCACATTTTGGGTTCAAAATTTGGTTATGTATGTAGGTAAACAAATTTAATTAAAATGAGAAGTAAATTTTTTGAGATTATTTATGGCAATTTAATGCGTATAAGTCAAATCGCCAAATACGCAGACAAGCCATTTGATATACTGATTTCATCTGTGGACATGCAATTGAGAACTGACGATTTAGATTTCAGAAACTACACACAACTTAAGTTGAGAATTAATAAAAATGTTTATTGGGATAGAGCAGAATAAACGTCAGTACACATTGTTACATATATTTTTACATACATTCATACATACACTTGACGCTCACATTGCATACATACGTACGCGGAAAAATATGTATAAATTAAACCACTTCTAAGCCCAAGGCTTTATTTTTCACTTACTTGTTAAATATGGAAGGACCGATTCCATATTTATTTCTTTTAAAATACTTCCAAGCGAACATTCTCCACTTTGTTTTCCATTTTACCTATTATGCACCGAACGAGCAGTTTAACCAACGGACGATATTTAAGAACTGAGAGCTTCATGCACCAGCGTTGCCGTTTTGGTTAAATTTTTTTATCGTCGGTTAATTTTCGGGTACGCTTGGATTTGGGTAATTTTCTTTTTAGTTACTTTATGCCTTGTTTTCTTCTAGTGTGAGTTGAGATAACTCAATATTAAGGAAAATTTTATTTGGGAAACCAAAATAACAAATCCTTAAAAAATTAAGTTTAATTTTAAGACACCTTGAATCTTATATAAATTTTTTTTTAGAAAAAATGGTACTATCCTTCTTATTTTTTAATGTGTTAAAAATATTATATTTTAATATGAAATAAATATAAACCAAAAAAATATGAAGTTTTGAAAAATAATTTAAAAGCACTGAATACTATTTGCAATCATATTCATAAATTTTTAGTGATTTTTTTTCACGGAACGGCATTTTCAAAAATTACACATTTAATTTTATTTATGAATTTATATAATTTTTAAAATTTTTTTCTAAAATTATTGATTTAAGAGATATTGAAACTTAGAACAGTTGTTACAATTCTTCAAATGTCAAAAAAAAAATTTAAAATATTGAAAATCTCAAAAAATATTTTGGCACACTGAACGTCAAATACTACCTTGTTTTTCAAATTTGAATAAAATCGGAGGTCGCTATTTTACCGTATGGAATACATCATATGTGACTGAATTAATTTAAATATATATTATATTCATATACATACGTATATATTTACAAATAATATAAAAAATAATTGAAAATACATACTTAGTTTATTTGTGGGGAATTGCAAATTTTTGTGGGTATTGTATTATTGTTTTAGATAATTGCAAGAATTGAAAACGGCAACGCTGTCATACAGTGCCAGAGCAGGGATGTGATAAGTGGGCTTTTCCTACCAAAACTGGTCGGTTTTTTTCCTGTTGGTCGGATGGTCGCACGATTTGAATTTTGGTAGGTTTTTACCTTCCTTCAAGTAACATCACTGATTTGCTAGATTTTGCCACAACACTGTTGAAAGAACATTTGAAAGTTCATGTATTCATCTCTCTTTCTCGCAGCAACAGTTTGCTTGAATACTTTTTGTGTTTCTCTTCGGCAGAGTTTTGTGTAAAGTGGATAAAAGAAGGTGAACGCATACGCATGAAAACCCTTTCTTCATTTTTTAGTTTGATGAAAAATGCGCTTAATGAAAATTGCTTTGGCGGGCTCACAAAATTTATTTTTAATCTGCTTACGCTTCCACACCGCTCTGCTGCACCGGGGCGCAGATTTTCTACACTTTTTTTTAATAAAACCAAACTCAGAAACAAATTAGAAATAAGCACTATGCACAAAAAAAGATCTTAGATTCAATTTTGATATTTAATTAAAGTTCTGATCTCATTTGTATACCTACTTGGACCTACCTGTTAAACCATAGTCGTAACTATTTTAAAAGGTTAACATAGATTACATACACAAATTAATGTACATACATATGTATAAACGCATTCGTATAATATTATTTTAAGCTAAAACATGTGAAAATACTTGTTGAATGATATGTATGTATAAGTTCCTATATATATACCAGTTTAATGAACATATAAATATACGTAAATTTTCAAAAACCAGCTTATATGACGAGTTTTGTGAAAAAAAATTTTGGTCGGCTGAAAGCTATATTGGTAGGTTTTTGAGACGAATTTGGTCGGAAAATAAATTTCAAAGTGGCAACCCTGTGCCAGAGTGTGTGAAGAGCGAAAGAATATGTGTGATGAGCGCGCTGCTCTCTGCTAAGACGATCCGGGCTCTTTTCAAGAAAATTGTTCACAATTCATGCACAGGGTTCTCAGTTTAATAACGAATGGTAATTTTTCAAGAACAAGTGTTTCTGTTTTAAGAACAATGTAGCAAGAACGCAAAAGTTTAAAAAGCAGTCCGCTGGTGCTGCGTTTTAGAACGCCGTTTTTTTCTGAGTGTAGAAGCAATTACTTAGTTAACAATAAAATACATATTATCCTAAATTAGTAGAAGGAAACTATATCTAGTAAACAAATTGTTATTTGTTAAGAATTGAAAGAAGAGTTTTCCTTATAATGGATAGAGAGTCAGAGATGTCAAAGTAGGTAGAGTATGTGTTAAAACTTTTGCATAGATGTCGGAATGGCTCATTTAATTCAAAATTAGTTTTACATTGTTTTAAAAATATGGGCTGGTAATGTCTTGATGGACGGGCAGGAATGTTTAAACTTATTTCAGAAAGAAGAAATGGACTATTTAATGATACCTTCAGCAGTTTCGTTACGAATATTACACCCAGAGTTTCCCTACGACTAGCTAAAGTTGGAAGGTTAATAAGCTTTAAGCGACTAGTGTACGAAGGAAGATTGCAATGAGGGTTCCAGTTCAAATTTCTTAATGCAAAAAGTAAAAATTGTTTTTGAATCGATTCAAGTCGATCAGAATGAATTTTGTTACTAGGATTCCAGATTATAGATGCGTATTCTAGTGTCGGTCTTACTAAGGTTGTGAAAAGGGCTTTAGTTACGTAGGGGTCACTAAATTCCTTAGACCAACGTTTTACAAACGCTAGAACACTTTTCGCTTTATTTATCATGACGTTGATGTGAAGGTTGAAATTAAGTTTATAATCGAATCTTACACCTAAGTCGACAAACTCATAAACTCGCTCCAGATCATGATTATTAATGGCGTAAGCTATGGGTTCGACATTACTCCGCGAAAATCACATAAATTTACATTTATTTAGATTTAGTGGCATAAGATTTATATTGCACCACGTAACCAAACCGTTTAAATCATTTTGAAGGAGCGATCTTTCCTCCGGTGAGGTGTAGGACCTGAAAAGTTTCACATCATCTGCGTACATTAAAACTTTAGAATAATTTATAGCACATGAGATGTCGTTAATGAACAACAAGAACAGAGTCGGTCCGAGATGGCTGCCCTGCGGAACCCCAGAGGACACATAAATACTAAATGAATAGACATTCTTATAAACAACTCTTTGTGTTCTGTTAGAAATGTAAGAAGAAATCCAGTTTAGGAGGATAGGTTGAAAACCCAGTAGTTGAAGCTTGTGGATAAGTAAATTGTGATTAACCTTGTCAAAGGCTTTACTAAAGTCAGTATAAATAACATCCGTTTTAGCATTTTCCCTAAACCCATTAGAAACACTTGTTGTAAATTCCAGAAGGTTAGTGATGGTTGATTTACCCCTACAGAAACCATGCTGAGAGTTCACAATCAATGACTCAATCGAGTTTTTTATCTGGTTGCTTATAATCGACTCAAACAGTTTTGGGATAACAGACAATTTTGCTATGCCTCGATAATTTTCAATCGAAGATCTAATACCGCTTTTATGTAAAGGAATAATGAATGATTCTTTCCAAGCAGTAGGAAAAATGCCAAATTTCAATGACAAGTTGAATAGCTTTGACAAAGGTAGATAAATATGATCCGCACATTTTTTAAGGAAACATGCGGGGATCATATCCGGACCATAACTAAAAGACTCTTTCAGTGATTTAAGCTGATCTAAAACTTCATCTGAATTTATATAGGTAACATTAATTGTATTATTTTGAGAACGATGGTACGGGTATATGCTGAAATTTAAGTTATCTTTGGAATAATTAGATTCGAAAAATTGTGCAAAGAGATTGGCAATGCTTTGATTATCACTAGACACACAATCCCGGAAACTCATAGATGAGGGAAATCCGCTCACTCTGCGTTTTGAATTCACAAACCATAAAACGATTTAGGGTTACGAAAAATGTTCATTTTCATTTTTCTCAGATAATCATTGTAGCACTTTTTGTTCAATGCAAAATATTTATGTCGTAAAGTTGAGCATTGAAGGTAGACTTTCCGCAAGCCTGTCTTCTTATATAATTAAAAATGCGAGATTTCTTATTTTTTAAGGCTCTCAAGTCTTTAGTTTCCCACAGATGCAGGGGCTCAACATATATGTATTTCTGTTTGGGTACAAACTTATCAAACAGACAGTGGATCGTGTTAATAAAATGCAAAACATTTTGTTCAACGTTGCCATCATAGTTTGGCCAGACTAGTTTAGATAGTTCACTATTAAGTTTTTTATAATTAGCCTTAGCAAAGTTAAAACGAAAACACGAATCAGACGTTTTTGAGCTACAATGATCATCATCGCTTATAATTTCGTGTATTAACTCCAATGAAGGATGGTAAGCATCTTCAAGGAAAATAAGGGGGTCAGTTCTATTCACATAGTAATTATTATATCTTTCAAACATTCACTTTTTGGTGTTCTCTCTATTATTTCTTTCTCGTCCGGATTCGAAACATGACATCAACAGCCCAACGGCATCATATAGTAGGACATTCAACATTATACTTTATGCTTCATTGCGGCTTTTATGTTACCTTTCTTCAAATTAGCCTCTATGAATTTCATTTCACTCCCGTATACAAGCCAATAATAATAATAATAATAATAATAATAATAATAATAATAATAATAATAATAATAATAATAATAATAATAATAATAATAATAATAATAATAATAATAATAATAATAATAATAATAATAATAATAATAATAATAATAATAATAATAATAATAATAATAATAATAATAATAATAATAATAATAATAATAATAATAATAATAATAATAATAATAATTCCCAACGGTTTACCCTCCATATCCCGCCCGACCGCCGCGAGGGGCGCAATCCGCATGACGCACGGATATATATTTTTTTTAATTTTGCCAAGGTGTTGAGTGGCTGGAGTTTGTTAAACGTCGAGTTCTTATGCTGCTCAGCTACGGAATATAAATTCATCAGCTGATTACACATACTTAAGTTTATATATACACTTAGAAGCAATTACTTAGTTAACAATAAAATACATATTATCCTAAATTAGTAGAAGGAAACTATATCTAGTAGAAAAATTGTTATTTGTTAAGAATTGAAAGAAGAGTTTTCCTTATAATGGATAGAGAGTCAGAGATGTCAAAGTAGGTAGAGTATGTGTTAAAACTTTTGCATAGATGTCGGAATGGCTCATTTAATTCAAAATTAGTTTTACATTGTTTTAAAAATATGGGCTGGTAATGTCTTGATGGACGGGCAGGAATTTTTAAACTTATTTCAGAAAGAAGAAATGGACTATTTAATGATCCCTTCAGCAGTTTCGTTACGAATATTACACCCAGAGTTTCCCTACGACTAGCTAAGGTTGGAAGGTTAATAAGCTTTAAGCGACTAGTGTACGAAGGAAGATTGCAATGAGGGTTCCAGTTCAAATTTCTTAATGCAAAAAGTAAAAATTGTTTTTGAATCGATTCAAGTCGATCAGAATGAATTTTGTAACTTGGATTCCAGATTATAGATGCGTATTCTAGTGTCGGTCTTACTAAGGTTGTGAAAAGGGCTTTAGTTACGTAGGGGTAACTAAATTCCTTAGACCAACGTTTTACAAACGCTAGAACACTTTTCGCTTTATTTATCATGACGTTGATGTGAAGGTTGAAATTAAGTTTATAATCGAATCTTACACCTAAGTCGACAAACTCATAAACTCGCTCCAGATCATGATTATTAATGGCGTAAGCTATGGGTTCGACATTACTCCGCGAAAAGCACATAAATTTACATTTATTTAGATTTAGTGGCATAAGATTTATATTGCACCACGTAACCAAACCGTTTAAATCATTTTGAAGGAGCGATCTTTCCTCCGGTGAGGTGTAGGACCTGAAAAGTTTCACATCATCTGCGTACATTAAAACTTTAGAATAATTTATAGCACATGAGATGTCGTTAATGAACAACAAGAACAGAGTCGGTCCGAGATGGCTGCCCTGCGGAACCCCAGAGGACACATAAATACTAAATGAATAGACATTCTTATAAACAACTCTTTGTGTTCTGTTAGAAATGTAATGTTATGTTCAGACACAACCTTAATTGAACATTAAGAGCCTTCATTCAATTTTCAAGCCCAATGATTCTCAATTTACCATACAAAAATTGACCAAGTTAATGCTTCATTAGAAATTAATGAGTTGTTAATGAAGAACAATTCTGCATGCAACCCTGTTAAAAGGCTTGTTTCATAAGTAAAATGAAATGTCATGAAAAGGGAAATGTGATTAGCGTCAGTGTCCACTAAACAGGTTGGTTCGTCAGATCAGCTGCATTCTTGTTCTTCTTCATCACCTACCAAATTTGTTTTTAATTCTGCTTATTCTACACATGCGTTCGTGTTTACGATTGGTAAAAGTTGTGAGCTGAATGTCAAATTATTTCGTCCTAATTGCAGTTTTGACATTTAGGTCACGATAGTTTGATATTCAGCTCACGGCGTGTATGTGTGTATGGATCTTGAGCCGACCTGTTAAATGGGCCAAGTAAATTAAATATGTCTGAACACCAAATCTAGAGATGTTCAATCAAGCTCAATTGACTTAATTAATTTTTATGTCTGAACATGATATAAGAAGAAATCCAGTTTAGGAGGATAGGTTGAAAACCCAGTAGTTGAAGCTTGTGGATAAGTAAATTGTGATTAACCTTGTCAAAGGCTTTACTAAAGTCAGTATAAATAACACCCGTTTTAGCATTTCCCCTAAACCCATTAGAAACACTTGTTGTAAATTCCAGAAGGTTAGTGATGGTTGATTTACCCCTACAGAAACCATGCTGAGAGTTCACAATCAATGACTCAATCGAGTTTTTTATCTGGTTGCTTATAATCGACTCAAACAGTTTTGGGATAACAGACAATTTTGCTATGCCTCGATAATTTTCAATCGAAGATCTAATACCGCTTTTATGTAAAGGAATAATGAATGATTCTTTCCAAGCAGTAGGAAAAAAGCCAAATTTCAATGACAAGTTGAATAGCTTTGACAAAGGTAGATAAATATGATCCGCACATTTTTTAAGGAGACATGCGGGGATCATATCCGGACCATAACTAAGAGACTCTTTCAGTGATTTAAGGTGATCTAAAACTTCATCTGAATTTATATAGGTAACATTAATTGTATTATTTTGAGAACGATGGTACGGGTATATGCTGAAATTTAAGTTATCTTTGGAATAATGAGATTCGAAAAACTGTGCAAAGAGATTGGCAATGCTTTGATTATCACTAGACACACAATCCCGGAAACTCATAGATGAGGGAAATCCGCTCACTCTGCGTTTTGAATTCACAAAACCATAAAACGATTTAGGGTTACGAAAAATGTTCATTTTCATTTTTCTCAGATAATCATTGTAGCACTTTTTGTTCAATGCAAAATATTAATGTCGTAAAGTTGAGTATTGAAGGTAGACTTTCCGCAAGCCTGTCTTCTTATATAATTTAAAAATGCGAGATTTCTTATTTTTTAAGGCTCTCAAGTCTTTAGTTTCCCACAGATGCAGGGGCTCAACATATATGTATTTCTGTTTGGGTACAAACTTATCAAACAGACAGTGGATCGTGTTAATAAAATGCAAAACATTTTGTTCAACGTTGCCATCATAGTTTGGCCAGACTAGTTTAGATAGTTCACTATTAAGTTTTTTATAATTAGCCTTAGCAAAGTTAAAACGAAAACACGAATCAGACGTTTTTGAGCTACAATGATCATCATCGCTTATAATTTCGTGTATTAACTCCAATGAAGGATGGTAAGCATCTTCAGGGAAAATAAGGGGGTCAGTTCTATTCACATAGTAATTAGAAACGTCATCTACAAATATCAAATCAAGTACCTTTCCGAATTTGTTTTTAATGACGTTTACCTGATGAAGACAGAGATCCGACATTTCTTCTAAAAAGTCGGTACAATTTGCCTTAGATGTAATCGGCATGATTTCATTGTTTTCCTCGCTCCATGAAACGTGCGGAAGATTAAAGTCGCCCAAGACTATAAAAGAATCCAAGGGCGTCTTTTCTGACTCGACACGTTTCAGCAAGGAAACACTTTGAAGGTAAACTGACTGTTCGGAAGAAGGAGGAATGTAAATAACTGCCAGGTAAATAAGCCCTTTGCCAGCTTTTATCCGAATGCACAAAAACTCAATGGATTCCCCTGCAGTTACAATAATTTCTTCAGATGGAATTGAGGAATGAACCGCAATTAGTACCCCTCCACCGACCCTGTTCAAGCGATCATTTCTGTAAACTTGGTATTCTTTACTAAAGATTTCCGAATTAAAAATATGAGGTTTAAGCCATGTTTCGGTAAAAGAAATTATTTGAAAGTTACAATTAAAAGTTTTTAGATAAAAGTCTGTTAGTTTAGTATTTAAGCCCCGAACATTTTGATAGTAAATATTTAGGGCAGATTTATTTATTAGTTTTTTGAGCTATTGCTAGGCAGGACGAGTTTTGGTAAGTTGTTATTAACGGACCTAGGCCTTTCTTCAAATTCGCGGACAAAGGTCCCGGCTGGCCAAAATGTTTTCTTTAAAACAGTGTCATAATCTTTAGGCGAGACGTCAATTTTGAAAGAAGCTACATTTCTTTCATAATTAAAATTGAATTTTTTAACGAAAAGTTTTTCAGGAACAATTTTAGATGATATGAAAGCCTTCAGGTCTTCAACGGTTGTATCTTTATGAAATCTAGATACAAAAACTGATTTATCACGCGGAACGATAATCAATTCTTTGGCCTTCGGAACAGGCTCCTTTGCTTTCGGAACAGGCTCTTTGGCTTTCGGAACAGGCTCCTTGATTTTCGGAACATGCTCCTTGGCTTTTGATGCAAGAGCGATCGAGGGAGTTACGAAATTTTCCCGAGACGTTTGTTCAGCTAAAGCAGTTTTGGAGGAACATGGTGTGTCGATGTAGGGACCAGGTGAAGCCAAATCGATTAATTCAACGGAAAGCACAGCCGATTCGACCTGAAGGTTGCTCTGAACCTCTTCATTACGCGGGTTAATGGCTTTGGTTTTCTTTAAGGGTTTTGGCAACGCGAAGGAACTAAACATTTCCTCGTGCCTTTTAAATTTATCATTTAGAGCCGATAACTCCTTTGATAATTCGGAAAAGCCATTTCTTGTGTGTCTAAAAGATTTAAAAAGATCAACATCTGTTGATCTGCATTTTAAAGACGACCAGCGCACTCCCTTGTTCTCTTTAATTGCGTCAAGAACCCTTCCCGTCAGGCCAGCGCACTTCATATTGGCAAGCCCATCACACAGCCAGCAAGAAACGAACTGTTCCTTATCGCTTTTCAATGAGCAATTCTGATAACTGCACGACATTATAAGGTAGAATAGATATTAATAGGAAAAAAGGAAAATATGTAGGTAATAAGTGGAAAAGCAAAAGAGTATATACCACAATCTACACAATTACACTATAAAATTTTGAAGCGAGCAGTTTAAGTGCCACTGTATGACGTTTAATAAACAACGCAAACAGCTGTGGTAAATGAAAAGAGAAAACTAGATTGCACTGAAAAAACGAATGCGCGCACAAGAGCAAATGATAAAATAAAATTTAAGCACTCGAATGCAACAATAACACTATGCAAAATGCAAATAAGAAATGCACGCACAAAAGCAAAAGACAAAGAAAAATTAAGCCACTCAAAAATGCACCAACAACACTATACAAATGCCTTGGCAAATAAAATAAAATATAACTTTGTTTAAGTTTTAAAATATTAAAAAAAAACTCAGGTAAAAATATCACTATTAGACGTAAAAACTTTAGATTAACTTTTATTTTTAACTTTTATTAAAGAATTTGGTTTAAAAATTTAATTTTAAATTACAAATATCACAGAACAATACAAATTTGGACTGCACAGCTTGACGTTTGCGAATGTATGATAAGTAACAAGCTTTCAGGGTACGGAAAAACTCACTCACGAACGCTCAAAAATAAATTCTTCTCAAATCACAAACAAATGTTCAAAGAAAAACGTATAACCACTCAAATAGCTAGCGAACTAACGCACAACAGCCAGCGATCGCTCATAGCGTTGGCGATAAACTCAATGCATAAATTCACTCAAAAATGAAGCTTGAAGCTTTCTGTTTTGTTGTTGTTGTATTTGCAATGAAATCAACCGCATGTACATACATACGTATGCAAAGCAAGAACTGGTTTTGTGTTTTGTGTAACAAGCTTTCTGTTTTGTCGTTGTTGTGTTTGCAACAAAAACAATCGCACGTACATACATATGTATGCAAAGCAAGAACTGTTTTTGTTTGTTCAAATTCTATTTATAGCACGGTTGCCGAACTTGGTAATTACCAAAATAAGTTATTTTTTCGCTGTTGGTTTCTTGGTAACTTTCACATGTGTTGGCTATTTTTATTTTCAAGAAGTTGTTTACTATTTTTGGTATACAAGAAAAATATGGAAGTGATTATAGGACAATGAGAATATTTTTGAGCGCTGACTGTTCATTGTGAATATGCACAGGCAAATAAAGAAGAGCATATCTCCGATTAAAAACTGAAATAGTTTTGCTTCGATACACATAGTACATGTTAGTTGATATTTTTTTGTTTAGGCTTCATTTTTGAGCTCTCATGACTAATGTTTTTTTTTTTTATAAGGAAAAAATGTATGTGAAAAATTTACTTTTATTCTTGCG
Source organism: Urophora cardui (assembly GCA_960531455.1). Lineage (NCBI taxonomy): Eukaryota > Metazoa > Arthropoda > Insecta > Diptera > Tephritidae > Urophora > Urophora cardui. The sequence continues at coordinate 17,587,031 of OY482675.1, read as the reverse complement.
TCCACATAAAACATCCTTTAATTAAAAATTTCACTAAAAAGTTAAAAATAAATAATAGCTTAAAAAAACTAAAAAACACGCTTTAATCTTAAAAATCGTACTAAAAATTGAGAAATAATTTAATTAGAAACAAAATGATGAACGAAAATATAAGTATTTAAGGAAAATAATATCTGAACATGAAAATATTCGATTCGTACAACTAGTACAAAAATATACCTAGTTGCGAAAATAAAGAGTACGATATATGAAATCTCAAAAAATTCAAAATAAAATTATTAGTAAAAAAACAGCGATTTTAAATATGTTTTGACATACTGAGCGGTCGCGACCGCTAGGTCGCGCTGGTGTTAAGATTTTTGTAAAATTCGTATTTACCGACCGAATTTGTTCATATTCGGTATATATATTGCCTATGAGAGAGTAAATACATCTGTGGAAAAAAATCGCCGCTAGCTGGCACTAGTGTCAAGATATTTAGAAAATTAATGTTTATGAACCTATTTTGTTCCTATTTTGAACACGTATTACCTACAAAAAATAGAGAAAATTCGTAATAAAATTTTGCCGATAAATGACGTAGGTGTCGACTTGCCGTAGCTACTTTGCAAACCACCTACAAGAGGTTACGTTTTAAACTAGCTACGGCAAGTTACTTTTTAAACTACTCTAAGGAGTTAAAAATGTAAAATATTTCCATAACTACTTCATTCTTGAGCTCTCAATACCAATTTTTTTTTTAAGGAAAAATTGGTGTGAAAAATTAATATTTTTTGGTAGAAGCTATAGATCCATTTCGGAGACCACCACATCTCTTCAACAGACTTCTTTTTAACATTTTTATTCTTTGGCGTCCACCGAGATCGACCCTCGGATTTTCCGGTTGGTAATCTAATGGCTACCGCCGCCTTGCATTTTGCTTGTATTAATTTTTCTTTTGATTTTTCCTTTCTTAACACGCGTTTATTAGTTCCACCTGTATGTATGTATGTATGTATGTAAACATTGCATACTTTTAGGCGAAAGCGTGTGTCTTCATACACTGAAGTTTTTCAGTGTGAGATGTGCTTATATAACCTACCATCCAGCAACAGTGACCTTTCCGACGTTCTCGGCATTTGTCACCTGTATGTTGGTGTGGTTGTGTGTTTGTTTGCTTTGTTCAAATTCTATTTTTAGCACAAGCAATGCTTTGTGCTAATTATCTTAAGCTTGTTATACTCAGCTGTACTAGTACACAGAGTATTATAATTTTGATTTCATAACGGTGGATTGTAACATAATGAAATAATCGAGATAGATATGGACTTATATATATCAAAATGATCAGGGTGAAAAGAGAAATCGATTGAGCCATGTCCGTCCGTCCGTCCGTCCGTCCGTCCGTCCGTCCGTCCGTCCGTCCGTCCGTCCGTCCGTCCGTCCGTCCGTCCGTCCGTACGCACGATAACTCGCGTAAAAATTGAGATATTTTGATGAAATTTGAAATGCAAGTTGGTATCGAGACTGGGACGGTTGGTATTGAAAATGGGCGAAATCGGACCATGACCACGCCCACTTTTCCTATATAGAAAAAATCGGATATTTGGTATCTCAGCCACTAATATAGCTAGAGTGATAAAATTTTACCCACGTATTGAGCTCAGGCCCTTATGAAGAAATTTGATGAAGTTCTGGAAAATGGGCGGTGCCACGCCCACTTATTAAGGGTCAAACATTGAAAGTTTTATATGTCATAACTCAGAAACCGTTGAAGATATATCGATGAAATTTGGTATGCCTAATATGCTTACTTAGGCAAATGTTTTGACGAAAAATTATCAAAATCGGTTGACGGCCACGCCCACTTTTATATATGGGAACTATAAAGGGGCCTAATAAAAACATTTTAAGCGATATCTCTGTCAAATATAAAGATCTATCACTGAAATTTTGTGGCAGGAGTCCAACTACGGACATAAAACAAAAAATACAAAAATTTTTGAAAATGGGCGGTGCCACGCCCACTTATTAAGGGTCAAACATTGAAAGTTTTATATGTCATAACTCAGAAACCGTTAAAGATATATCGATGAAATTTGGTACGCGTAATATATTTACTTAGCCAAATGTGTGGACGAAAAATTACCAAAATCTGTTGACGACCACGCCCACTTTTATATATGGGTATTATAAAGTGACCTAATGAAATCATTTTTAGCGATATCTCTGTGAAATATAAAGATAATTCATTGAAATTTTGTGATATGAGTTCTACAATAGACCGGAAACAAAAAATAAAAAAAGTTTATAAAATGGGCGTGGCACCGCCTCTTTTTATGCAAAGAAATCTACGAGCCTATTACTCGACAAATAACTGAGATATTATGACGAAACTTGGTTTATTCACTTTTATAACTTGTGTTAATAGACACGCAAAAATGTATTGAAATCGGTTTATGACCACGCCTACTTTTTAACAAAGATATTTCTGGAACACCCTTTTGGAATTTGTAACGTGAAGTCTTTGTAACTAAAAGTCATAGAGGGATGCAATTTTGCACTAACAATAATATTTATATGCTTATTTGGATGATTGATACAAATTTTGAAAATGGGCGTGGCTGCGCCCTGTATATGCAGCACTCGTTTCATATAAAATACACCCTATATCGAACAAACGCAAACAAACAATGAAAGCATACAGCTGAGTATCTAATGTTCGATTCCACTCGAACTTAGGCTTCCTTACTTGTTTTTTGTTACTTTTGCTTTTTTGGTCGTTTTTATTTTCATAACAACATACTTCATTCTTGAGCTCTCACGACCAATTTTTTTTTTTTTAATATTTAGATTAATGCTTCTTGGCAACACTGTTAATAAACATCGTGCAGCGGTTACGATCGTTAAAAAACATATATATGAACTGGCCCAATTATTGCCCCGCAATAAATGTCCGAAGTGAAAACTTAATGAATCACTGATGAAATTCCTTATCTAGTGAGGAGGCATCGATGACAAGTTTCATATAAAGACTGCTGAATTTTTCATATAAATGGTTTGAGTTCATCAATGAATTTATTGAGGAGCAATGCATGACTGTTCAGCGCAGACTTCTACATGAACTACTGATGAACGGTGTGCAGTAAACAAACAAAAAATTGGGAGAGCTCTCTTTCGAATTTGAAAAACAGACTTCGAAAAAAGGAATGTTCACTGCTGAATGTGTGATGATTACTTGGTGATATCTAATGGAAAAGGCCTTACTGATTAACAGAAGGGGCGGTAGCAGGAATGCTAGTGCATACAGACCGTCAAAGAAATTCGTTTACCGATTCAAGCAGTCGTAGTAGCTCAATTATCAGAAGAAGTAGTAGCGGAAGATCCAGAGTTTAGCGAACTGATCTTTAAGGATGTCCTTTTATTTCTTTTTGGTTGCTTATCATTTTTCATTAGCATGTTGCAGCACAATCACTTCACGTACCGGCTGTTGATTATTTTTTACGGACTGAATTTTAGTGTGATTTTTTCCTCTATTTCTTGTATTTATTCTGCATTTAGCGGGTAATAGGTCGTTTAATTTTCGGCACAAAAAAAAACGAAAAAATTAATTCATAAACTTCAAACAATTTAAATTTTCCATTTTTTCGAAAATATGAGAAAAGAGCTATGTATACAATATTGAATTTGTGCTCAGTAACGACCGTCTGATGAATATTCAGTAAAGAATCATCAGTGATCATTCAGCGGTGAAATGTATTTACTGCAGGGTGGCTGCATGTGACAAGTTTGTAGCTAGTTGAATGTGGCACAAATGTACCATATACGTGAACTGGTCCAATGATTGACTACATGTGACAAGTTCGTAGCTACTAGCTACTAGCTAGTTGACTGTGGCACAAATGTACCAAATAGTCCAACAATTTTTGCAGGGTATATAAAAATGAATGTGTGTGTGTGTGTGTCCTTTATGGACTCCCAAAGTAATCAACCGATCTTTATGAAATTTTCACAGTAGATTCATGTGGTACTAGCGCACATAAAGGGGTATATAGAATTTCGAAAAAGTGGGAACTTCCCGGAATATAGGCCCAAATGTGGACCCAGAGTAACCCAGCAAGTGTTTGAGCAATATGGGTATCAAATGAAAGGTGCTGAGCAGGCCTTCAACATAGAGTTATTTTCATTGCGATGCCTAGGCCGGGTCCCCAAATATGGGTCAAAATGTGGACCCGGATGACCCTCGAATGTTTCTAACCGATATTGGTATCAAGTGAAAGGTGTCGAGCAGGGCTTCAACATACATATATTTTTATTGTTATTGTTTGAGTCGGTTTCCCAGAGATAGTTCAAGTAGTAGGCCCGGATGGCGACGGATAGTCCCGGTAAAGGTAAAAGTAAAGGTAAAGGTAAAAGTAAAGGTAAAGGTAAAAGTAAAGGTAAAGGTAAAGGTAAAGGTAAAGGTAAAGGTAAAGGTAAAGGTAAAGGTAAAGGTAAAGGTAAAGGTAAAGGTAAAGGTAAAGGTAAAGGTAAAGGTAAAGGTAAAGGTAAAGGTAAAGGTAAAGGTAAAGGTAAAGTAAAGGTAAAGGTAAAGGTAAAGGTAAAGATAAAGGTAAAGATAAAGGTAAAGGTAAAGGTAAATGTAAAGGTAAAGGTAAAGGTAAAGGTAAAGGTAAAGGTAAAGGTAAAGGTAAAGGTAAAGGTAAAGGTAAAGGTAAAGGTAAAGGTAAAGGTAAAGGCAAAAGTAAAGGTAAAGGTAAAGGTAAAGGCAAAGGTAAAGGTAAAGGTAAAGGTAAAGGTAAAGGTAAAGGTAAAGGTAAAGGTAAAGGTAAAGGTAAAGGCAAAAGTAAAGGTAAAGGTAAAGGTAAAGGTAAAGGTAAAGGTAAAGGTAAAGGTAAAGGTAAAGGCAAAGGTAAAGGTAAAGGTAAAGGTAAAGGTAAAGGTAAAGGTAAAGGTAAAGGTAAAGGTAAAGGTAAAGGTAAAGGTAAAGGTAAAGGTAAAGGTAAAGGTAAAGGTAAAGGTAAAGGTAAAGGTAAAGGTAAAGGTAAAGGTAAAGGTAAAGGTAAAGGTAAAGGTAAAGGTAAAGGTAAAGGTAAAGGTAAAGGTAAAGGTAAAGGTAAAGGTAAAGGTAAAGGTAAAGGTAAAGGTAAAGGTAAAGGTAAAGGTAAAGGTAAAGGTAAAGGTAAAGGTAAAGGTAAAGGTAAAGGTAAAGGTAAAGGTAAAGGTAAAGGTAAAGGTAAAGGTAAAGGTAAAGGTAAAGGTAAAGGTAAAGGTAAAGGTAAAGGTAAAGGTAAAGGTAAAGGTAAAGGTAAAGGTAAAGGTAAAGGTAAAGGTAAAGGTAAAGGTAAAGGTAAAGGTAAAGGTAAAGGTAAAGGTAAAGGTAAAGGTAAAGGTAAAGGTAAAGGTAAAGGTAAAGGTAAAGGTAAAGGTAAAGGTAAAGGTAAAGGTAAAGGTAAAGGTAAAGGTAAAGGTAAAGGTAAAGGTAAAGGTAAAGGTAAAGGTAAAGGTAAAGGTAAAGGTAAAGGTAAAGGTAAAGGTAAAGGTAAAGGTAAAGGTAAAGGTAAAGGTAAAGGTAAAGGTAAAGGTAAAGGTAAAGGTAAAGGTAAAGGTAAAGGTAAAGGTAAAGGTAAAGGTAAAGGTAAAGGTAAAGGTAAAGGTAAAGGTAAAGGTAAAGGTAAAGGTAAAGGTAAAGGTAAAAGTAAGGGTAAAGGTAAAGGTAAAGGTAAAGGTAAAGGTCAAGGTAAAGGTAAAGGTAAAGGTAAAGGTAAAGGTAAAGGTAAAGGTAAAGGTAAAGGTAAAGGTAAAGGTAAAGGTAAAGGTAAAGGTAAAGGTAAAGGTAAAGGTAAAGGTAAAGGTAAAGGTAAAAGTAGAGGGAAATGGGATAAACTTTTTTGGTTGCTGCGAAGAGGGACGGGTATTTGCTAGTATTAACTAAGACTAACAAGAGATAATCACTCACCAAGTCTTTATCTCTTATTTGTCTAGTTCTATTTACATTTACTAAATAAATGGTGGAAGATTCCACACCACAGTCTTGCCTCAACTCGCGACCCCTTAGTCCAATTTCAAATGAACCGACAAGTCTAGAACCACTAACTCCCGGCCATTTTCTGATAGGTGGGCATCTACTTGCTCCACCCGATATAGCGTCCACGAAAATCGTTTATCGATTATGAACCGTTGGGAAAAATTGAAGGCTTTACACCAAACCTTTTGCAGAAGGTGGAAAACAGAATACCTCAACGAAATGCAAAAACTTATCAAATGGAAAAATCCGCAGTCAAATATGAAAGAAGGAGACTTATGGCGTTTTCTTTTCTCGAAATAATGTTGCCCTGTTCGATTTTCTTAGCCATTTTGTAAGTTTGTCTGGTCCTTTCACCAAATATTGACCTCTAACTAAGTAAGATATCTACAAATTCAACCATTTTATAGAAAGTCAGGATATGTAATTCGATAATTGGGATATAGGAGGGCAACATTTTTTCGTAGAAAAAAAAACGCCATTAGTGTTAGTTCAGGAAGATAACCTACCGCCTAACGAATGGAGACTTGGACGAATTTCAAAAGTGCATCAAGGCACTGATAACCGAGTACGAGTCGTCATACTTGATACAGCAAAAGGTCAGATAACAAGACCAATCGCGAAACTGGTCTTATTACCATCCAGTGAAAATACATCTTCACAGCAATAAATGGAAATTTATGCACCCCCTAACCTATCAAAATCCTCAATCCTATGCTAACAATTAACACAAAAAGTAGGTGAATGTGCATATTAAATGTACAAAAATCCCCAGCAGTTTTCATAAGAGGTACCATTCAGTTCCAACTACCCTCCAACTGATCCTCCGAGGCTCAGTCAAAATATATATATGCTCCGATGTGCCCCACAAAGTTAACCCGCTTCATAATGAAGCCACAGAAGTTTAGGCATATGCCCGCCCATCCCACAGATCCCTTATAAATACTCTGAAAATACATACAAAAATACTTATACACATAAAAATAGACATGGAAAATTTCATACCGAATTCGACCGTGGCGTATATCAAAAATTCCAATCTGTATTCATCAAACCACATACCTGTAAAAACTAAAAACATTAGTATTCAAGAACAGCCACCGGAGAAACAATACACAAGTAAAAATTTTCACCAGGCGTGCCTACGAAACATCGGCACACGGATTACACTGATGGGTGAATTTTCATGTTACGATATTTTCATCAAAATGCGTCTTGATCACGAAGAGATTCTCTAATCTGCGCACCCGATGACCAAAGTAATTCCTATAATACGATGTTAAATAATTCATGGAAGACTTTCGTTTCAAACAAAAAAAAATCAAATAACCTTGAGACGACTGGCTCTTAATACGAATGGAGAAACCCATTTTTATTTGTGTTCATTTCTAAGAACTTTTGAGTCTCAATTAAATAATTCCGTGGCAATATTTCAATAAGTCGAATTTCTTTAATAATTTTTATTTCGTTCGTGCCAGAGCATCTGGGTTTTTTTCACCTGTGGTAAACCGGAAACCGGTGAAAATTTTCCAAGATAATCCACTGGAAAAGTCCTGCAAATACGGAATGAAAACACAAAAGGGAAATGAAAAAACGTACCAAGATGAATTCGCTTTGGAATTCCACTTACTTTTTCATTACTTGGCCTGCCATTTCTCCTACTTGGTATCTCCTCCACAATGCACCAAATAACAAGGAAAACACGAAAGGTTAATAAACTTAACTAGTTTTTGCACAACAATTACAACCACAAAGGTTTCTTTTGTCCAAAACAATGTCTAGGGATGAGAGAAATGTATCGCACATAATTTGTAGCGAAATATTCTATGGAGCCCACAATGTGTCCGTCCGATACAAAGCACACAAAACGGATAACGCGGACGACGTGGGCATAACGCACAACGCGTTCAACGCACACAAAACGCGCAACGCGTCCGACGTACGCAAAACGCACTTCGCTTGTGACGCATCCAACGGAATAACGCGTACAACATGCACAATGCAAAAGAAAGGGGAATGCTACCCTTGCAGTTTTAAATTTCAACTTACAACTTTGGGTTCACATGACAGCAGATTTGACAATTCCTCATAGGTTCACATAACCAGATGTACCAACTCCACGGCTATACGCAAATCAATGTTGTCAAACATCCGTGCAAATTTTGCGTGCATGAGTCGTAAAAAGTACAATCTATAATTTGCAATGAAAAAATACATGCAAATAACTAAGTAATTTTTGAAAACAATAAATTTACGACGTAATTAAACAAAAGCGAATTCTGTTAGACAAGTCTCAATAGCACAATTGCCAAACTTCACTAAGTGCCAAAGTGTGCAACGGAGTGTCTATCAGTATAGTGAATACCCACAAAATATTGCGTTGCAACAATTTATAACTAGTGTGCATACAGCCTTATGTACAAGAATTCCAACAGGAGTGTAACTGATGTACCGATAAAAAAAAGAGCTCTTTTTGCCTGTCACGTATCGATAAATCGGCAATCGACACTTATAACGCTACTAGTGCCCGAGAGATGGCGCTCAAACGAATAATTGATCATCTATCAAAATATTGATTTTTTTGATAATTTTTTTTGGATGATTTTTTTTTCGTTTTCCTTTTTTTTCTCCTTTTTTGGAGATTCCAGGCCCTTGCTACGAAAGCATACAAGTCAAACACATATAAGCATGTTTCATATTCAATATTTATTTGAAAATTACCACAATTACAAATGAAAATTATATGATTCCAAAACAATCATATTCAAGCGCCACACCCTGAAGTTTCGACAAATTTCCAATGCCGCCACTCAATGAACATATTTACCAAATGTAAAATTTTTACCCCATTTTCTCCTATAGAAATACAATGGGTCGCGTCACAAAACGCCAAAAAGCTGAGGCAAACCACAAAGGGTTCCCATTGGCATGCCGTTTTTGCGATAAGTACCATCCTGTAAGGCTGTGTCCGGTCTTCCGGGCTAAGACCCCGACAGACCGATTACGGGAGGTCGTAATAAAATGGATCTGCCAAAATAGCTTGAAGCCAACGCACCGGTCGGCTAATTGTACTAGCCAGTACTCGTGTCGGCGATGTGGATAGCGCCATCACACCTTGCTTAATCTCGAGGCAACTGATGAGCGGCCTCGACGCATCCCACTGCGACATCGGCAAGTGGATGAAAATGCAATTTCGCTTTCCACTTCCGAAATATCGGTGCGTAACCGAGATAAAGAAGTTATTGATCTCGTCGGGTCTGATTCTGTGCAGAAGTTTGAACCTCTTGCGTTTTCTACGGCGTACAGGACGGTGACTCGGCGCTTCCGCCCTCCCTTATGCCCTGACACAAAACCAGGGTGGGAGCTTCAGCGCGTCCAACTCTGGCAAATACATGATAAACGGCAGTCAAACCACCATCGGTAATCCACCCTCCAACAACAACATCATGAAAGGCTATTTACAACATCGAAATTCTGGTCAGGTGAGGCTCAGCTGACCGTGCCCCGACCTCTTCTCTGTCTGACCTCAGTAGCGCCCGCAGCGTTAATCAGAGTGGACGCGGGAGGGAGGTTACACCTGGTCCGAGCGCTAGTAGACATGTGTGCCAGGGCCACCAAAATCAACCCGTTGTTGGCGCGGAAATTAAAACTACAGGCCCAAAATATAAATAACAAACGCAGTTGCTTTTTTGGTGTTACGTGGCAGACATGCGAACTCAGCCACTATTATTACATATGCTACAGTCGCTATCAACTGTATGGTGACGCCGGCTAAAGATCTGGGCCCAAACATCGCTGCCCGCTACGGCAATATTAGGCTAGCGGACCCAAACTTCCACAAGGCCTCCCTTGTACAGCTTGTACTAGGAGCGGAAGTCGGCGCAAGGGTCCTGCTTCCTAATTCATTTCCTCCTATGGGTCCACTCCTGGCACAGGACACCATCTTTGGGTGGATGCTGTCCGGAGCATGCGAGTAGGGTAGTGAAGAAAGAAACCCATTTTTTTGGTTTTACTAATAATTTCTCTTCCACAGACCCAGATAGGATAAAGGCAGCGATAAACTCATCGGCAGTTCATCCGCAGTTTTTTAAGTTAGAACTTAAGTTCCATTACTGAATTGTGTATTTTCATTTTGAATTGTATTAATCAATTAACGAAAATTTTGCATTACATTTCAAATTGACATGTATGAATTTTAACGTCAATTTATTTGCCTAACAAACTGTATTTACATTGGTTATTCATTCTCCTATCTGAGCTGATGATGATATGGTGCCACCAACTCTGTTGCATGCCGCAAGGGGGCCGGTATATTTAGGTTCGTAACCTAAACTCAATTTCTTGTATCACCCTAATGTGCTGCTCATATGAAAGCTTTCGTGAAGTTAGCTGCAATCTTGTAGGTAACATTGCGGCTGAATAAAGAAACCATTAACTACAAGAAAACTAATTTGATGATGGCATCTTCAGCACCGGAACGGCAAAGTCTTTCTATTCTGTTTCCAGCAGTTCATGACGCCACATCGCACCAGCTACGGTAAGATCTCGGAGGGTCTTTCAGTATTCTATGTTTAGACCAAGAGTCGGACCGACTGAAACGTAGAGTGGCTATTGCACTGTCATCCCTGCAGAAACTGCTTATTTAGCATGTTATTTTGTTCCCTGAATGGGAGTACCTACCTGTGCCTCATGGTGTAGGTGATGTTCCAGCACCATCGGGAGATGATCCGTGGCTGTTTAAAGGGCTGATTTTTTGCAGACCTGAACATTATTATTATTATTATTATTATTGTATTTATATGGCCGTTTTAATTCTAATAATTATTTTATGTGAATTTAAATGAGCTATTGGCCATTTTTTTAATGAAGAAAAATTGAAAAATTTTTTGGTAGAAGTTATGGATCCATTTCGGAGATCACCACATCCCCTCATCAGACTTCTTCAAGCGGCCTCAACCGAGAATCGAACTTAAGTCGTTCGATTGGTAGTCCATTGTCTATACCATTGAGCTACCACCGCCGTCAGCTTTGTTTCGCTTAAATTTCAATTTTCCTTCCATTACAATCCACATACCAACAACAGTAGCTTAATGACACTCTGCCTTTGCTACCTAGTATGTTGGTGCGATTGTGCGTTTGGTTTGTACAAAGTTCTAAAGCTATTAACAAGCAAAGCTTTTGTACAGGCAATGCTTGTTATTGTTTTCAGACTTTTTTGTTTTTCGGCAGGCTCTCCGATATACATATTTATGTTTGTATTTATATGGCCGTTTTAATTCTAATAATTATTTTATGTGAATTTAAATGAGCTATTGGCCATTTTTTTAATGAAGAAAAATTGAAAAATTTTTTGGTAGAAGTTATGGATCCATTTCGGAGATCACCACATCCCCTCATCAGACTTCTTCAAGCGGCCTCAACCGAGAATCGAACTTAAGTCGTTCGATTGGTAGTCCATTGTCTATACCATTGAGCTACCACCGCCGTCAGCTTTGTTTCGCTTAAATTTCAATTTTCCTTCCATTACAATCCACATACCAACAACAGTAGCTTAATGACACTCTGCCTTTGCTACCTAGTATGTTGGTGCGATTGTGCGTTTGGTTTGTACAAAGTTCTAAAGCTATTAACAAGCAAAGCTTTTGTACAGGCAATGCTTGTTATTGTTTTCAGACTTTTTTGTTTTTCGGCAGGCTCTCCGATATACATATTTATGTTTGTATTTATATGGCCGTTTTAATTCTAATAATTATTTTATGTGAATTTAAATGAGCTATTGGCCATTTTTTTAATGAAGAAAAATTGAAAAATTTTTTGGTAGAAGTTATGGATCCATTTCGGAGATCACCACATCCCCTCATCAGACTTCTTCAAGCGGCCTCAACCGAGAATCGAACTTAAGTCGTTCGATTGGTAGTCCATTGTCTATACCATTGAGCTACCACCGCCGTCAGCTTTGTTTCGCTTAAATTTCAATTTTCCTTCCATTACAATCCACATACCAACAACAGTAGCTTAATGACACTCTGCCTTTGCTACCTAGTATGTTGGTGCGATTGTGCGTTTGGTTTGTACAAAGTTCTAAAGCTATTAACAAGCAAAGCTTTTGTACAGGCAATGCTTGTTATTGTTTTCAGTTGTTGTTGGTATGTGGATTGTAATGGAAGGAAAATTGAAATTTAAGCGAAACAAAGCTGACGGCGGTGGTAGCTCAATGGTATAGACAATGGACTACCAATCGAACGACTTAAGTTCGATTCTCGGTTGAGGCCGCTTGAAGAAGTCTGATGAGGGGATGTGGTGATCTCCGAAATGGATCCATAACTTCTACCAAAAAATTTTTCAATTTTTCTTCATTAAAAAAATGGCCAATAGCTCATTTAAATTCACATAAAATAATTATTAGAATTAAAACGGCCATATAAATACAAACATAAATATGTATATCGGAGAGCCTGCCGAAAAACAAAAAAGTCTGAAAACAATAACAAGCATTGCCTGTACAAAAGCTTTGCTTGTTAATAGCTTTAGAACTTTGTACAAACCAAACGCACAATCGCACCAACATACTAGGTAGCAAAGGCAGAGTGTCATTAAGCTACTGTTGTTGGTATGTGGATTGTAATGGAAGGAAAATTGAAATTTAAGCGAAACAAAGCTGACGGCGGTGGTAGCTCAATGGTATAGACAATGGACTACCAATCGAACGACTTAAGTTCGATTCTCGGTTGAGGCCGCTTGAAGAAGTCTGATGAGGGGATGTGGTGATCTCCGAAATGGATCCATAACTTCTACCAAAAAATTTTTCAATTTTTCTTCATTAAAAAAATGGCCAATAGCTCATTTAAATTCACATAAAATAATTATTAGAATTAAAACGGCCATATAAATACAAACATAAATATGTATATCGGAGAGCCTGCCGAAAAACAAAAAAGTCTGAAAACAATAACAAGCATTGCCTGTACAAAAGCTTTGCTTGTTAATAGCTTTAGAACTTTGTACAAACCAAACGCACAATCGCACCAACATACTAGGTAGCAAAGGCAGAGTGTCATTAAGCTACTGTTGTTGGTATGTGGATTGTAATGGAAGGAAAATTGAAATTTAAGCGAAACAAAGCTGACGGCGGTGGTAGCTCAATGGTATAGACAATGGACTACCAATCGAACGACTTAAGTTCGATTCTCGGTTGAGGCCGCTTGAAGAAGTCTGATGAGGGGATGTGGTGATCTCCGAAATGGATCCATAACTTCTACCAAAAAATTTTTCAATTTTTCTTCATTAAAAAAATGGCCAATAGCTCATTTAAATTCACATAAAATAATTATTAGAATTAAAACGGCCATATAAATACAAACATAAATATGTATATCGGAGAGCCTGCCGAAAAACAAAAAAGTCTGAAAACAATAACAAGCATTGCCTGTACAAAAGCTTTGCTTGTTAATAGCTTTAGAACTTTGTACAAACCAAACGCACAATCGCACCAACATACTAGGTAGCAAAGGCAGAGTGTCATTAAGCTACTGTTGTTGGTATGTGGATTGTAATGGAAGGAAAATTGAAATTTAAGCGAAACAAAGCTGACGGCGGTGGTAGCTCAATGGTATAGACAATGGACTACCAATCGAACGACTTAAGTTCGATTCTCGGTTGAGGCCGCTTGAAGAAGTCTGATGAGGGGATGTGGTGATCTCCGAAATGGATCCATAACTTCTACCAAAAAATTTTTCAATTTTTCTTCATTAAAAAAATGGCCAATAGCTCATTTAAATTCACATAAAATAAT